>JAYKKI010000003.1:30545000-30732500 GCA_039881145.1 Druceiella hillmani | reverse complement strand
AAGATGTCCACCATCCAGTTGACCAAAGACACTGGTGAAGAAAATGTTGTTAATGTTAAAATACCGTACACAACATAACTCATTATTATCTAATAATTTTAAGCCATCTCAGAATGCCTCGTATCAATTCCTATAAAATCTGAAATAAAGTAGTTGTGATTCAATGGATTGTGATTGTGAAGCTCCAACTTATCCATTAATTTTAAAACTATATATTTTAGAGCAAACATGAATCGATTCAATGACATATTAAGGAGAGAAACCATCTTAAAATATCTAGAACGAATCATTTACTGAAGAGGTGATATGGGTTATGGGTACGGTACAGTTTTAGTTGATAGTATATTTTTAAAGACTATAAAATCAATAAATATAATTACATTGTTCAGTCCATTGTCGCTATTTGCCGAGGTTATGTCCCTGAAAAGCGGTGCCAGAACCGAATACACGAATAATGAAGGAACATTTTTGTTGGAGGATACGTTCCAAGATCTTAGAAGAATTGTTCTACGAAGACAAAATCACTTATACTAAAAAAATAAAAATTCCAAAGAAAATTCCATTTAAAAATTCCATTTAAAAATATTGCTTAAATCTAATAAATCAACTATCGGAAGCTTGAAAGTTGACCACTATTATATTCAACAAAAAATACTAATACTGTTACTTCTTCTTTCTCATAAAATTAAACCACTCAAAGAAATCTTGGGTTCCCATAACCAAATTAAGAACATTCATAATTTTGCCATGTCCTCTGTATGCACAGCCGTTTTACTCGCAGGCTATTAGTGATATTGCAAAAATTCATTTATCTACCTGGTTAATGATGGGTATGTCTTATAAAATATACTTGTTACTTTCTAAAACGAAGTTGATTTAGTAGATCATATTGTAACTGGCTTTTCTATGTCTTTTCTTTTGAAGAAGTTATATATACTTACACAATATAAAATAAAATCTAAATTTCAAAAAATTATGTTATGAAATAAATGTGAAATATAATTCTATAATGACATGCCATGTATTTAAAGCTTTCAAGGAGCGAAAAAGAGAAAAATTTCAAGCAGAGAAAAATTTAAAAAATAATTCTTTAACGAATATTGTTATATAGATGAAAACTTTTGTTGAATTTAAGCTCCGGTAAGTTTCAGTAAATTAAACCTGTAGATGTGATATATTTCTTAAATTAATTTGGTTCAACATTTTTCGGCAAAAACACTTTAAAATTGCTGACCCCTTTGAGCGGAAGTAACTAAAAGGACTGGGAACTTAGGAAAATGTTGAAAAAATTATGAACTTTGTAAATTAGGTTTCTATCACGATTAATTATTATACACAATTTAAGTTTTCCGACGTAATTTTTCAAATAATTGTCACGATGTAATTTTTTCAAATCTTTTTAATTTGGTTTAGTGGAATGGGCAGATGGGCCGATTTTTTTTCTTTATATATATTTTTTCTTTTATAATTAAAATAAACAAGATTCAAATAAGGAAAAATAATTTTAGGTAGCTTTATATAATTAATTCAAGAACAAATTGTTTTGAAAATAATACTTTCAAAAACATACAATTTCTACGTAGATTAAAAGAAAAAAACTTGCTTAAATTGTGCTTTTTTTCTTCTTCTAATTGCAGCTTTCATTTTGATAAACTAAGTGCCCGATGTTATAAATGCAATGTCAGGGGTTTTTTGTTCACCACTTCTAGTTTTCTAAAATTTAATTTTATACTCTATATTGTCGAGAAAACAAATAATTTAAAAAAGGAAACAAAATCGTTTTTTATTTCATATTGCACGTGATATCAACCAACTTTAATAAACAATGTAGGTAAACGCGCAGTAAATAAAATACTACCTTTTTTGTTTTTTATTTCATATTGCATGTGATATTAACCAAACTTTAATAAACAATGTAGGTAAACGCGCAATAAATAAAATACTACCTTTTTTGTTTTTTATTTCATATTGCATGTCATATTAACCAAACTTTAATAAACAATGTAGGTAAACGCGCAATAAATAAAATACTACCTTTTTGTTTTTTATTTCATATTGCATGTCATATTAACCAAACTTTAATAAACAATGTAGGTAAACGCGCAGTAAATAAAATACTACCTTTTTTGTTTTTTATTTCATATTGCATGTGATATTAACCAAACTTTAATAAACAATGTAGGTAAACGCGCAGTAAATAAAATACTACATTATAAAAACTTTTTTAATTTAGAGAAAATTCATTGATTCGGTCATTTTCCTTATTTCACCTTTAAATTTCTTTTACAAGCTTTTCGAATTAACGAATAGTCCGCGAAATTGCTGAATTATAATAAACTTTAAACTTAAATGTCACTTGGTGATAACGAATTAATAGTCAAAATATAATAAACTAATAGAACTATGAACACTTGTACCTATTGACGAAGAAGGTTACAGAGTATCTACATAGAAAAACAAAATCATATCTACATAGAAAAACAAAATCAATTAATACCAACTCAAAATGCGGCCCCGGAAAGGGCCTTGTCACTCATTAACTGCCAAGAATCGTTTAATTAAAATATTTCATAATTTAATTTATCTTCGGAATAATTTAATTTTCGGAGGTTCATTATGCACTTTTTTTCTCTGTTCGCTTTGGTAAAAGCATAGATTCGATCCTGGGTAACACTCCACCTTGCGCTATTGTAACACCGTTTAACAAATTGTTTAATTCGTCGTCGTTGCGGATAGCCAACTGTATGTGTCTCGGGATGACTCTCAACTTCTTGTTGTCCTTTGCGGCATTACCGGCCAACTCCAGAATTTCAGCAACGAGGTATTCGATGGTAGCCGAAAGATAGACCGGTGCTCCCGCCCCGACACGTTCCGCGTAGTTTCCTTTCCTGAGTAGTCGATGGATTCGACCGACCGGGAACTGAAGACCGGCACGGCCCGATCTGGATACGTTCTTCGTTTTCGGACCACCTTGACCGCGAGACGACATGATTATAAGAAGTAAGTACGTATCAACCAAACGTTCACTTTAAACTAACAAAAATTACAATTTAAGTGGGTATTTATATAGATATAGAGGGCACTTTGCGTTGTAAGAGAAAAAGACACACTAACTGTTGACGTTTCATTCACACGCCGAGTACTCGACGAGTTAAGAAAACCTTTTCATGAAATATAAAAATATCACACTGTCTCCCTTCGCATCAGCAACGCAAGTGCGTCATATCAAATATCTAATATTGCTTTATTGAGATAACTGACCCTTATTCCTTCATTATACTCGAATTTAAACAGAACATTGTTTTAGTAATTTTTAAACCACAACCTCTTTAGTACACCATTAACTTAAACGATCTTCTGGTAAACGGTCTCCTATATCTCATCAGTCCTGTGTCCAAGTAGACAAATATATTTAAAAACTCTTAATTTAAAGATGTCTTTTCAAAATATTTATAAATATTTTATTATTATTTTTATTCATAACTCATATTTATAAAATTAACACCAATAATGTACCACTGACCGTGTCCTCGTTCCCGTACCGTGGAAAGAAACTATGGAAAAACTTACACACGTTTCTTACTTCAATACCATCTTTTTTCCCTTCACTTTTTACAATAGTCAGGAAAAACACCAACTTCCGGTTTTTACTTATTTTACCTTCAAACTCCAAATATTGATAAAATATATTACAAACAGTCCTCATTACATTTTTTATACTTAAATTAATTAATATTTATATATATCACATTTTAATTTACCGAAATAAACGCCGAACCTTATTTGCGTAGAGCTACCGTTAATCTTAAATAATGCTGATAATTAGATTAATTAGGCCGGTTTTTTAAATAAGCAATAATTTATAATACAACGCCGACAAATAAATTAACATTTATAACATTGTCGGCGGACGTGAAAACAGTTTAAGGATTTTTTTTAAAGTGTATTATATTTTATTATTATAATCTAAGCAGCTATACCCCTGTAAAAAGCGAATTAATTTTACAAATCAAATCAAACTATAATTTTGAGTTCTCTCGATATTCACTGATTTAACTCTTTTTCACGCAAACCCACATAAAAATATTTGAATTAAAGAAACGCTGACATTTAAAAGGTTAACCTAAAAATCGATGGTTGGGTTGGGCGATACTTTTTCTTTATTTTATAGCGAAAGAGTAATGCGCCAATGAGCAGATGAGAAAAAATTTTATTCAAAGAGGTATGACTAGACAAAGTAGTTAGGATTGCAACTCGTGCCCGTAAATGATGTGCTGGAAAGTAAAACTTTACGTAAAATAACGTGAAATATCTCTAAGTTTTATTTGGTAATAGCATCTTCCAATTAAAAAATATTGACCAATTTTCAAAATTTAATATGCCGAAAATAATATAACCATCCAAAATTGGCATGAAATGCATTTGTTTTAAAATATGTTCTAAGGTTTATTTAGGTTTTTCTTTAAATAGGGTGCATTTAATATATTTAAGTACAAACGAGTAGATAATGAAAACAGAATTATTGTATTATGCATGAGATATTATCGATGTCTTTGACGCATCGAATCAAAAATATCGTTTTTATGCACAACTTAATTTTTGTAGGTTAATGTCACAATTACCTTATTACTAACACACAATTAAATTAAAAATATATTTTCTCACACTTCGAAGAAATTTTTAGTTTCTAACACAACATTTGATATTGAATATATTTGGTGTTAATTTTGTAGAAATTTATTATTCACAATTAAATGAAACTACGTCATGTAGTATTATTTCTACTTACTTTAAATTCTTTACCGCGACCTAGGTTTCGTTGTATTACAACAACTTTAGGTGGGCTATTAGCAAAGATCTTTGCTGAAGATGTTGTAATATAACGAAACCTATGTCATGCTAAAGAATTTAAATAAGTAGAAATAATACTACATCACGTAAACTACGTGATTTAATTGTGAACACAACATTTGTTTAACAGAAAAATCGTGTATTTCGACTTCAATAAATAAATGAATCCTACATGTGAACAATAATTAATAACACTTCTGCATTAACTGCGATCTAATTTATAAACATAACTTCAATTTCGTATAATTTTAACAGTCGTACGAATAGTTACAATTATTACAATTATGCATACTACCAGTCGAAACCTAAATAAAATTGTAAATATTGCAAAACAACACTTAAATATATAATGAAACGCGTGTAAAAATTGTAAATCTCCTAGGCCACCCTGTGCAAACAAAATAACGGACGAAACGATTTTGGATCTGATTGGACGAAACTGTGCTAAAATTTTATCACAATTTCAGGTAATTAACTAACGTGTTGTAATTTACTAAAGTAATTAACTAACGTATATCCAACGTTAGTTAATTACTTATCTCATAAATTTTCCTCATTCGTAATATTAAAATTTCATTTTTACGACAATGATATAAAAATCATTAATATTTTTCAAACCAATTATTCAGTAATTATAATTAATAGTAAGATTTATTTTTCTGTATATAAAAAATATACAAAATTATATTTTTCTATGTTTTGGTTTAAGTTCAAATACAATGTTGTCTCAATTATCTACTAAACACCTGATAATAATACCAGTATTATAATTCAGAGCTTAAGAGTATGTGAAAAGATACTACGTCCTAAACACTTAATTCGTCTTAAAAAAGAGGTATCCATGCTCTAAAAAAAATGACAAAATTTAGTCGCGGATGAGTATAAAAGGAAAATGTCAGTTTACACCCACTTGTCAAAACTAAATGGTAAAATTCGACTGGTCAATAATTAAGCTTTAAAAAGCCAGGGCTTTTAATTTTAATGTGAAGTTCGTCAATTATGTAATATATTTCAAGGAAGTGTCTTTTATCCAGCATATTCCCTCGATGATACTTCTGTAATGACCGTATTGTTATTTTCGAATGATATCGTTAAAATATATTACTTGTAACCAGACTAAAAAAATAAAGCTAAAGCAAAGGCAACTATTTTCTACTTTATCGCATAGAAATAACCCCAAAATTCATATATTGCTAAACGAAGAAGCTTGGTAAAGTTATGAACGTGAATTAGAAATACTAACCGGTATTTAGACAATTCTGTTACACTACATTTTTAACTTTCCATAGGCTGACCGATGTGGATAAAAACCCTTTAAATATGCTAGTGTAGTTCGTGGGAATATTATCAACTACAGATTATCACTAAAACGAATTCAACAGGCCTATAATTTTTCGGTTTCGGACAGCTTTAAAGTACGTGACCGTCGTGGGTAAATGTACAAAAATTTTAAATTCTGTTTCAATTTATTTACACTAATTTACAACATATTTATCGAAACATTTCGTAATATTTTGAAATAAAAAATATATACAATACAATCGAGAAAAAAGCATATTGAAAAAAATGCATTGCCATTTACTATAAATACATCACATTCAAATATTCTCGTGATGTTTTTCACAGCACAATAGGACGATTAGTCAGAAGCAAGAGCACAATCTGTGTTTACGAATCGTTTAAACGAGTAATATGTACCGTTACGTCCCTTCAAAACTCAAATACCATTTTCTATCCACAATTAAATGAAACTACGTGATGTAGTATTATTTCTACTTTCTTTAAGTTCTTTACCACGACCTAGGTTTCGTTGTATTACATCTTCAGGTAGGCTATTAGCAAAGATATCTTTGCTTTAATTGAATGTTTTATGTAGACTGTCCACTAAATGCGTATTTTTCACACGCTTTAATTATAATTTTAACTCTCCTACCCTCCACAATCTTCATTACAGACCCAGACCACACCAAAAATCGAGTGTCGTATGTAGATTTTAATTACACATCACTAATATTTTAAATACATACTATTTTACTATAAAGAAATTTAATTTCTTGTCATAGTTACATATATTAACGATACTTGTACATATTTCTCATTTTTGCGAATTTCCTCTAAAAAATGACAATATTGAGGCCACGCTGAGGTCGATCACTTTCTATAATCTGCCGTACATACCCGAACTCATGAACCACACGAACCAGAGCTGATCATACATTCGAACTTTCGATACATACAAGAACAGATCTTCAAATACAACTACATACATTTGCTGCCGATCCGAATTGACTACGACCAACGCTTTATGAAAAATTGGCGCGCAAGCGATCGTTCAGCAACTCACAAAATGATGCAGAGCACAAAGCGTTCAGCAACTCACAAAATGATGCAGAGCACAAAGCGTTCAGCAACTCACAAAATGATGCAGAGCACAAAGCGTTCAGCAACTCACAAAATGATGCAGAGCACAAAGCGTTCAGCAACTCACAAAATTATCTATCGTATCACATGCATATCAATATTGGAGTATAGCATCTTAGCTTCACACGATTGCACGACAAAAAAAAATTCACTATGGTCCAAGTGCCGCTTTGTCACTCGTGTGACTCCATCGAGTCACTATCATCGATGAATTTATTCGTTTAATATTCTCTATTAAAAAATAAAATTCTTTAACCCTAATCTATAAAGAATACAATTAGTGTTATCGAAGAAAGATGACTTTTATTAGGTAAATATCGACTTGTTGGCCTAACAAGATAGAAATACCATTATAAATGGCAGAAAACGACTTTTAAAAATATTAATAGTTCAAAAAACTTATTGGAAAAGGTGGAAATTAATTGGAAATGAAATGAAATTGGAAATTAAATAAAACCAAAGATTTTGCAAACAATTAAAATCTTAATAAATTATAATGGCAATGGAAATATTTAACCTAAGACAGTTTTTAAAATTAATATAAATATATTTTTACGACTGAACGAAGCAATGTAAGTAGGCATATAAAATATCAACATTTAAATGGCTGTGATGTAACTATAATAAAAATTGGTATCTTATTGTTTACGTTAAAAAAATTATTTGTGTGCACCATGCATAAATATATATCGCACTGAATTTAATTAAAAAATAATAGAACTGAGAACCAAGCCAAGGAATAGAACTGAAACTTGTTGAAAAAATGAAGGTAATATGACTTGTTTATAAGTCATTATTACAATCGCATTCTACTGACTAGTCAAGTTTCCCGGCGACCAAATTAACTTAGAAATTAGGCTCTTAAAAACATGTGCATAGACAGATTTTACTTCATAAATATCGAATATATTTGGCGTTAATTTTGTAGAAATTCATTATTCACAATTAAATGAAACTACGTGATGTAGTATTATTTCTACTTTCTTTAAAAAAGAAAGTAGAAATAATACTACATCACGTAGTTTTATTTAATTGTTCATAAATATCATTTATTTTACTACATAAATAATCATGGGAACAATTTCAAGTAAGAAAATCACGATGAGGCCCTCACAAGGGCCTTTTCATTTCCTCTTCATTCCAATCGTTTAAATTATTCTTTATTTAATAATAAGTATACATTAATAAAATAACAAAGTCCAAGTGATAACCACTTGCTAACACATTTTTTTCATAAAGCGACACCAGTCTTGTCTTGACTACGTAACTATTTCTTGTTCGGGTAATCACTATGCGCGTTCGCCGCGGATTCTTCTAGCCAACTGCATGTCCTTGGGCATAATGGTGACTCGTTTGGCATGGATGGCGCAAAGATTCGTATCTTCGTAAAGGCCCACTAAATACGCCTCGCTCGCTTCTTGCAAAGCTAACACGGCTGAGCTCTGGAATCTCAGGTCTGTCTTAAAATCCTGCGCGATCTCGCGGACCAACCGCTGGAAGGGCAGTTTGCGAATAAGGAGATCGGTACTCTTCTGGTAGCGTCTGATTTCCCTCAATGCGACGGTCCCGGGACGGTAGCGGTGAGGTTTTTTAACGCCCCCTGTGGCCGGTGCGCTCTTCCTCGCCGCTTTAGTTGCTAGTTGCTTCCGGGGCGCCTTGCCGCCTGTAGATTTGCGCGCTGTCTGCTTTGTGCGGGCCATTTTCAAATTAATTTCACTTAGTTAACAACGTTAAACGTCGGAGGTCAGCGGTGGAGTAAAGCCGCGCCACTGTGCGAATCGCTCTTATATACGTTCGTCCGTTAATGATAAATTTAAAGTACTGAGGAGGAAACGAGGGTAGAATTCGGTTTCAAGTTGTAAAGCTTCGTTTACATAGCGTAATCTATTAAAAATCAGGATGATATATAGATACTTAATCTGATATCGTTTTGTGTATATATATATGTATATACATATATATATATATTCAAAATAAAAAGAGCAAAAAACTACGTTTTGGTTTGTTGCTAAAACATTCCTGGTCAAGGTCCTTGCTTGCTTTCCATTAAGAATATTCTAAATCTCCTCTTTTCGATATGTCAGGAAACCAGAAATTATAGGGTTTCCTACTAAATGCTTAATTGAAATTAAATTTATCGATGACCAGAATCGATTTAAAACTGAAAGTCCCTGATAGATAAAGATAGTATTTAGACTCGACCAATAATAAAAATTATATAAATCGTCAGTCGATTACTATACTAACTATTTGAAAATGGTCCAACAATGAGATTTTCTTAAATAATAGTTTTGAACCACAAGTCAAATGATATATTGGGACCTGTACTTATTTTTAGATGTAGATATTCAACTCTGTAAATTTTGATCAAAACGACTAAATTAATCTACAGTAGTTTCCGTTTCCTAAATCACAAAATGCAGTCAATTTGAATAATTACAGGATGTAGATTAGATTATTCTTTATTATTATTATTTTGTTCTTAGATGTTTATTAATTTATCTGCATTATATGAAATTTTCCTATTAGTGGAAACTTATGTTTATTTTTGTTACAAATGAATATATCTCTAATTAGTAAGAAATACTCTAAATAGTCCTTTGTTAAAGATATTCTGAATAGATTAAAATAACCTAGTATTGTAACTATTCTTACGACCGCCTCCTCCGTTGGTCTAGTAGTTAAACAAACACTGATCTGAGTGAAATTTCGTATTTATCAGTTTCTTATAATTATATCCGACAATTTTGTTCATTTTTCATAACCTCAAAGGTTAAAAAAATTTAATAAAATAGTACCCTATTTTATTAAATTTTTTCACACGATTGGTATTTTCTAAACCTGGTAATATGCTATAACCTTAGAATATTAATGCATAGGTGGTAGTTTGATTCAATGGATCAGTTCAAAACAGGGCTGCCAGTAGAACCAACTCTTTTTACACTCTTTGAAATTATACAAAATTGACTCTTATTATACAGAATAACAAAAGTAGTGAAAAAAGTGTTTTTGTCTCTTTGACTTACATTTAATTAAAAAAATTAAATAATTTTTGTTTTTATTTTATGCTGTGACTCACCTTGTCTGTCTAGCCAATTCTGAAGATAAAATTTAAATATGAAAATGTAAATATTTAAAAAATTACGTTCCTGCAAAAGTTATAGACAATGCACTAACTAACCATTATCATTGTCTCATCGATTTATTCGACGATACCATCCAGCACCATTTAATTATTCAACAGACATCAAACTTAGTTTTTGTTACTGCAGAGGATTTCATTATTAAACTTAGCAATCGTAGGTTCAAAGATAGTGGGCCTTAGTTCTATCCAGAAGCTTTTCTATCTACAAGCCTTTCGCAATACCAGAGCTCGGAAATATATTTGTCAAGTTTGAGTTTTACACGCTTGATCATTTTACTTACTGACTTGCTATTTACCTAACATTTGGTTTTATTGGTAAACGCTGCTGAGCAGCGTTTTGTAAGCAGCTTTTCAGCAATAGGTATCAGCAGTTCGTCGACAGGCGCAGAAGTATAAAGGTTAATGTTTCTAGTGGAGTTTTATTTCCACGAATGTACGGAAATTGGAACTGTTTCTTCCGTAGGTAACTTATGAACTTGGGCTTATTTTTTCTTGGTAATAAAATAGATATTACGTTGAGAACGTTTACGTTAGGTAACTTTTTATTTCAATATTAACCAGGGGCATCGTTGGATAGGTCTTGTAAAATGAAGTATATTGTGCAATAAAATCATTTTATTGTTTCTGTGTCTAGATATTTCTTCTCAAAATCATCAAAAAGGTGGGGCTCCCTTCTTAACTTTTGCAGAAAAGTTGCAAAAAAAATCTAAAAAATACTTAAATATAGCCGTTAGTAAGGACTTTTATGAAAATGATAACGGATGCTGTACATACGGTGACAGGAAATAAGTCTTCTTAAAATGATGCAGTTTTGTCAAGATAAAATAGCCCTTTTTACCTAGAACATAAAATTTATTATAGACGATGACTATTACAGTCATATAAGCGAAGCCGGGGCAATTCATTGTTATTTTTTCTAGGGTTAGTACCCTTAAAAGTATAATACCGTTAGTGACCTTAAGGATACTAGCGGTCCTTAAAGATTTTCAATCAGAATGCGTTATAAAATATCCAATGGAAAACCTATGATATAAAGAATATTCTGATGTAAGTAAAGTTTCCATATATTTTTGTATAAAAGACACGCCAAGATTTTTTATATATTTATACATTTGTACAAAGTGAACTAAGTGTTATTATGCCTAATCCCTGACACTATTATACAAATTTTATTTTCGCGCTCATATAATAATGAATCATGACTAGATATTAAATTTATTTATTTCAATTTTTACGGACACTAATTTTAAATGGAATAGCCGAGCTCGGATTTTTGATGTGGTTAATGTTAAAATAAAAAGTTACCTAATTTAAAATGTAGTCAACGTAGTATCTACGTTTATATATTAATGATTTCATTATTTCCCAAATTTTGATACGTAAAGGAACCTTAATCAATGGATTATATTATGTTTTAATATTGTACGATATAGAAGTGCAAATAATGTTTTGTTTATTTCCTAATTTTTTAAGTGATCATTAAGAGTAATTTACCATAAACACTGTAAAGTGAATGAACTGATTTATAATCAGAAACGTACTGCCAATTCCAGTAAGTAAAAACAAGAATTTCAAGCGCAAATATATTATTATATTTTAAATTTTATGTGAAAAAAATGAGTTAATGATATAATTTTTAAAAGTCGAGATACGTTTATATAATATTAACAATCATTAAGCTGATTGACTTTGTGTTTCTTTCTTCCTATGTGAAGAAATAGACGTCGTTTTTAATTCAGTATTCAGTCAATGGTTTTTTTTATCAAAATTCTTAATTCCGTAATCAAAATATTTAAATTCAATTTTCAAAAAGTTTACATAAAAAGAAAAGACTTTTTATTTCGTACCTTTTTCGAGTCGAGTAATGTATAAATATTATTAGTGTTTATATACTTTGATTAATTCTACATGTGCTAACTAGTAGCAATGATATAAAATAAGAATTCAATCAAAAATACAAATTTTAAGAATTTATAAAAATTAACGAAAATAATCAAGCGTGATTGATTCTTTTCATATGTGAACTTATTTAGACTATTTTATTACAAAGTTTTAACGCATTTTAAATAATTATCTACATGTGGTAAGTATAGTTCTCTGTAGAGCATAGCTTATAACGTCATCCAATGGGTGCGAAAATGGGGGCTTTTTAACAGCTTAAATATATTTATGGTTTTAAATATTTTTTAAAAATTGAAATGAAACATTACCAATAGTATTTATATTTTTACTATTCTACAACGATGTAAAAAGCGAGTTAAAAATAAAAAATATATATATACACATTCCCTATTGCCTGTAGTTATGAAAAAATTAGGACGTTTGATGGCCTCCGTAAAGCTTACACAAAACGAGTCATTACCCTCCTGAAAATTGGGACGTCCCGCTAAAATCGGTACATCTGGCAACACAATTTGTCTTAAACGAGTGTGCAGATATATCGGGCAGTGAACAATTTATATTTCTAAATTAAATAAATATGTATTAAGAGCATATAACAACGACATACGTATGTGTTCAAGGTCATAGCCAAGCATGTAGGTAGTTGTCAATTCTAGCATATTGTAGTTGGAATTTGATCCTTCTCCGAAATAAACTATTAAATATATATATATATATATATATATATATATATATATATAAAGTAAATGCTTTTAACAAAACTAACAGATTGAAAAAAACTAATCTGCTTCCAGTTTTTTTCTATTTCAGTATTATTTAATGTTACAATAAAATAAAATATTATTAATAAGTGAACCTGCAATAACTTTGGCTACAGCGTTGCAAATGTTCAAAATTAATGGAAAATGCTATTTATTTATTATTACAAAATAATAAAATACAGTCAATTCTTCTATTTTATGTATTCTGAATTCGCGTATTTATTATCCGCGGCAAATATTCTTCTTTCATATTTTTAATGATTATTATTTAATTTAGAAATTTTAATTCACCTCATCCACAATTAAATGAAACTACATGAAGTAGTATTATTTCTACTTTCTTTAAGTTCTTTACCACGACCTAGGTTTCGTTGTATTACAACATCATGAGGTGGGCTATTAGCATAGACAGAAATAATACTACATCACATAGTTTCATTTAATTGTGAATAATGAATTTCTACGAAATTAACGGTAAATATATTCAATATTCACCTCATCGTAAAACAAAATGATTTAAAGAATACAACGTAGGTATAATGCGTCGGTATATAAGTATAAAAAGAAAGAAATGGAGTCCTGCTTTACATTATAAACCTACCTACCGGCCATACAACATGTATCCTCTCCACGGTCTAGGCACAGCGCCTACCAGTCAACTCTTCTGGAATCACGCTGTCCCTGGCTTGAGTAAACTATCGGTTATATTAATTGTGGTTCTGGTCTTACTGATATTGGTCTGCAGCCTGAGACTTTGTTACACTATATGCAAGCTAATTAACCCGTGTTGCGTGCTTCTGTCTTGTGCAAGTCAATGTTGTAGAGGAAGTAATGTTACGCTCGTAACGGCAGAATAGATGGGAGATTATTTAAAGCAAATGCATTTCGCAGGCCGAATACCATGTATTTACAACAACATATAGCACATTATTTCTAACTATACAGAAAAAGTATCTCGAATAATTTATCAAATACTCCTCGATAGTGGTATAGATACCGAAGGGGTACCAATATTTTTTAATTACTAAAAAGTCGACTTATTCTTAAATTGACTTATCTTAAATTGATTTCAATGTAAATGTTGATTGGTGGGACATGATGTTTAATCAAATGTTAACTACAATTTAACCAAAACAGTGCACCGTTCAAAGGCAATTAAACTAAATCAAACTTTAAATAATAACTAATTAACTTGTAATCATTGTATGTGTCTCGTCCGATATAAACCATTTTTCTGGGGGATTTCAATTAGAGACATAAAGGATCATCTCATAATTACAAAATATGAACTGTTTTATCGACAGAGAATCATTTTTGTTCCACTTATTTTAACCATTTTACAATCTTAAAAAAATTAATACGTTTGTATGACTTAGATCTTGATTTTAATATCGTTATCATAAAATGAAATTTTAAAAATTGGCAATAAGTCTCTTGGAAATTATTTGCGGATCACACAATTTTAAACGAGCAAACCAAATACGTCTCTAAAAGAGCCTACCTACTCTTAAAATAAAATATATATTAATTTTGAAATACATTTATTAATTAAATACATCGTACTAAATTACTATCATCCAATCATCCTGCAGGCGCGTGAAGGATTGTGGAATCGTTATATCAGTTACACTACACTACTCCTACATTGTACTCATGTACTTGGTGACCGCTTTCGTTCCTTCACTAACAGCGTGCTTGGCCAATTCTCCCGGCAGCATTAGCCTCACCGCCGTCTGGATCTCCCTACTTCCAATCGTAGATCGTTTATTGTAAGTCGCCAACTTTGACGCCTCCGAAGCCAACCGTTCGAAGATGTCGTTAACGAAGCTGTTCATTATGTTTATGGCGTTCTTCGAGATCCCGACGTCAGGGTGCACTTGCTTCAGAACCTTGTAGATGTAGAGAGAATAGCTCTCCTTCCTTCTTACGCGCTTCTTCTTGTCCCCCTTCATTATTGTCTTCTTTTCCTTCATCGGCTTGTCCACTGCCTTCATGGCCTTCGGCGGCTTCGGTACCATTGTGGAGTTCGAATATAGATTGGATGTGAAAAATATAAATCTTAGATTACTTTAGTGGATGTAATTTAGTTGTTGTTAGAATAAATTTATAAATATAAACGTGCAATTATACTTCAATTATGTGAAAATGAAACGCCTTTCAGCGCACGTATATATATAAAGTATAGATAAAGCTAATGCGACTGTCCTACGGTAAATGCCATAATGGATTGACCAATCAATTGCGACATATAGTTCAATGCGCTTTAGATAATATTGTTTATGTACGTATTTTGATTTTTTATATATAATATTGCAGAGTACCGTAAAACACCTATGGGAGTAAAAGTTTACCTATTCAAAATCAGTTTTTTAAAGTTTAAGGAATAAAATTTTCAAACTACTATTTTTTTCTTTCATGAATTCAATGCTTATTAATCAATCAGGCATAAACGGCTTGACAGTTTTCGTGAATTTTAGTAAAGGCATAGTGTATTATTCGAATTAACATTATAGATTACTTTTTAATTTGAAAATATCAAAATACGTGTAGGATGAAACACGGTAAGCAAATCTTACAACTCACTTTTCACTAATTTCTAACTGTCAAATAGATTTAAAATGTGTGCAATTCTGATGATAGTATAATAATATGGTACCATCGACCTGATGGAGGACGGAAATGATCACATAAACATTTCAATGGCTAACAATAAACTTTTGGATTAGTTTGAGTCGTCTTTATGGAACTTTTGGTTATATATTGTAATCAGAAGGACTTGATGACCGAGGATAGAAGTGAGCACGATAACTTATAGTTGAATAGAAGTAATAAGGACCCTAAACGAATAAACGTAGCTAAGCGCGTACGGAATGTTGGTGGTACGAGTTCCACTCACATTTACTAGATTTTACATCACGTGTTTTATAATGAACCGGGTGTTTATTTGAATAAATGGCAAACAAAACAAAATAAACGATAAATTCTTTTTATACAAAAGCACCTATGGATTTTTTGTATAATATAAAAGGATAAGCTCGTAGTAATATTGAACATGATATGCTCATATATATACACACATATGTGTATATATATATATATATATATATATGTATCTATGTATATATAATATTAACACATTATTATTATGTCATTAAAATATACGAACATTCCCCCTCCACTGCAGCTCCCAACCGAGCGACCATATAAAAATCGTTGCGCCGAGCATCCTATGGACATTAGACGAATGCATTTCGTCGACACGACAACATTTAATAGTAAATTTAATTTCTCCTCGTCTTCTTAAATCTTAAATCTTCTTCTTCGTTTAATTGTTCCTACATTCAATCCGTTTACAATGAGTGGACGCGGAAAGGGAGGTAAGGGTCTGGGCAAAGGAGGAGCCAAGCGTCACAGGAAAGTCTTGCGTGATAACATCCAAGGAATCACGAAGCCGGCCATCAGGAGGTTGGCGCGCAGAGGTGGGGTCAAACGGATCTCCGGACTAATCTACGAAGAAACGCGTGGAGTCCTGAAGGTATTCTTGGAGAACGTAATCAGAGATGCTGTGACGTATACAGAGCACGCCAAGAGGAAAACTGTTACTGCCATGGACGTGGTATACGCTTTGAAGCGCCAGGGCAGGACGCTGTATGGTTTCGGCGGTTGAAACATTGATCAAATAAGAAAAAAATAAATTTTGGCTCCGTTAATTATTAAAAGATTGATTAAAATAGACAAGGCCCTTTTTGGGGCTGCATTTTAATTTTTATTATTAGTATTATGTCTTCTTCATTTTGCAATCATATATACATACACACACACACACATATATATATATATATATATATATATATATATATATATATATATATATATATATCACAGTCTACATCGCTACGGAAATTAAATTTTGGCTGGAAATTGCAAGAATTAGAATGACGTCACAGTCTGAATAAAATATTTATTGCAGTATAAGTAAATAGACCAAAAGTGCACAATATGCTGCGATATCATTATCTTTTAAGTCGCAGGAGTAAATACATTTTTCTGGAATCAAACGGTAATAATTTTGTTGTTAACTTACAAATTGGGTGAATTACATATCCTTTTATATTTAAAATATCCAATAACCTGACGTCCGACTTCATAGTAAAATAGGCCCAGACTGCATTTTTTTTTCTCTTTTAATTAAATATTTTATTTATTTACGGTTAATTTACTAATGGCATTTGTAACGATTTAGTTATTCTTTCTGGGTTTTAATTGAGTACATTGGTATGTTTAAAATTGGTATGTTATTTTTTCTAAATTTTTAATAAAAAAACACTTAAAAAAACTATATGTAAGTATTAAAGATGTTTAATTACATAAAAGTTTGATAAAAGACTCAAAACATTTCTGTAGGTCGTAAAATTGCTTTTTTTTAATTAAAAATACGACAGAGCGAAAAGTTAATACAAAGAGTTAGAGTGGAATTGCGATTAAACATTTGAACAGTAGCTCTTTTATTAAAATCGGTTCACCCGTTTCGTCGCAACGTAAAGATGATAAAGAAACTCATATTTGTGAATCCCGTCTACATAGTACTCTTTTTACGCAGTCGTGTAATAAAAGGAGGTAGTTTTACCCGTATTAATGAAAATGATTAAATTTTTGCGTGTAGGGTAGATGTGAAACACTAATGAATTACTTCGTATCGTACTTTAGTTAACTTTTGCTTTATCAATTATAAATAATCAC
Source organism: Druceiella hillmani (assembly GCA_039881145.1). NCBI lineage: Eukaryota > Metazoa > Arthropoda > Insecta > Lepidoptera > Hepialidae > Druceiella > Druceiella hillmani. Next base: position 30,714,680 of record JAYKKI010000003.1, on the reverse strand, counting down.
GCATTTCTGCATAAATTATAAATTTATCGAAATTTGAACCACAACACTAAAAACACACGAACAACAATAAAAGAAATACAATTTGACTGAAATTGAAAGCGTCCAAAGATAATTAAGTCCATTATTAGACAACTATGGCTCTTAAGTAGCTTAGGTAAACTTAGGTAAACTTTGAGACAAACGGAAACCTCGGAGACAAATTATGAAGTTACTAGATACAGATAGCGAGGTTTGATCGAATGTTTGAATAGAGAGTAAGGTTGCAAACTTCATGTTTAATATTCAATACAATAATTTCTACCCGAGATTCGCTGCTAAGTTAACAAACAACTTTAATTTCCTTTCGTGTTTCACAATATTTTGCAATTCAAACATCAAACGCGTAGGGTAGTAAAAGGCTGCAATCACTAAAACCGAAAACAGATTTTGCAACGCAGATTATTATTTACAAATTCATTCAGTTATAATTTCAGTTATTTATTGTACGTTAATTTAACTTTTAGAATTCATTCTCCCCTCACAGAAAAATTATAACTTAGTTTACGAAAGCAGTGACCATACAAGATATAATGACCATAGCTTATGACAGATAGTTTGCAACGGGTCCCGCAAGCGTGCGTTACTTTTAAATTTTATACAATTTTTGTATATTCATTATTTTTCACATTTTTACAATTGTATTTTATACAATTTTTGTTTCGCAAGAGTTCATTACTTTTAAATTTTATACAATTGCGGCACGATGTCGCTCAATTGACGGACAGATTCTTTTGGTTGTACATACTGTAGGAAATTTGATACTAATAATAAACATGCAGCTATGAATTAAGAAACATATTCTTGCAAAGGTAAAGATGTCTACGCATCCACGTTTGAAATATTTCTGTAAATATCTCCTTACTTTTCTATTTCTGTGAGCGAGATATTAATAGAAAATCACATTATCCTCTTGCTTCATTATGTTGAGATTATTTATGGCCCATATATTTTAGCCCGATCCGATAAACTGATTCAAATACAAATTACAGGCGTACGGTTTTGTTCCAGATTTAAAAGATTTAACAGTGGACACGAAATGCTCAGAATTCGCATTCGTGTCGTAGGTTTCAAAGATGCACACGTATTTACACGAACAATTTGCATGATCTAGTGTTGTATATGTCCACATGGCACTGACATGGAAGCAGATATAGATCATAACAGAAAACGAAGGTACAATTTAAGGTAGTTGAAAAAATAGCAGTTTTAAATGTACCCCCTCAAAATTATATGGAATTCCTACCAAAAATGGATATATATATATATATATATATATATATATATATATATATACATATATATATGTATATATTGGATCTTTATATATTTTTTGTGTACACTAGCTTTTAAATGGTAATATAAATTACAAAAATAATGTTAACACTGGGCTATACGTGAAAACCCGCTGCGCGTCTGCAAAACCAGTTAAAATTATTTTTTAAAATTAAAAATTTCATCTATAATTGCATTGTCATATTTAAGTGTTTATTGTTTCTTTTTGCTTTTGTTCATGATTATCCACAAATAAAATTTTAATAGTACGTACCCACTTTACTACCCAATGCTCTGTGCGGTTACTCACCGACGGGTCAGAGTTTCTCAAGCTTGCGACGTTAAGTGAAATAATTTAATGAACTTTATCAAAACTTTAGTTTCATTACAAGATTATATCATTACATTTAATAGAGTTTGTTTTTTAATAAGACTCAAGGTTAATGAATATCTATTTTTGCCATTATGCATATCTCACAACAAGCCGTGAATCCTGCATCCTATTCGTGAGTTAATTAATTTATAAAATTTTCCTAATCAAAAGTATATTTTTATTTGGTACTACTATACTAAGATGTTATTTAATGGATATCGAGAAGCTTTTGATAAAACTATGTTTAATAACTAGTTAGTTAAGAAAGTAAACTCGTTTGCGAATATGTAGCCGAATTACCGTCCTAATGTAAACTGTCATAGTATAATTGGCTAAACCTATATTAACTGTGACATACATGTTCACTCGACATGAAGTTTCATAATTTTCATAATATACGGACAAATGTTCTTAAACATTTAGTTACATATTTGTTTTGATATTACATAGGGTAATTGAAAAGGGAATGCTGTATGTATCCAATGACTCAAAAAAAATAAATATAAAGGTTTATAAAATAAGCAATGATATTTTGAAGTTATATAATTAAAACATTACAACACAGTAAAGTCTGGAAAATGACTAATCCAATTAGTCGAAGGCCGAAATACTTCTCTGTTTTGGACTTTCGCTGAGTTGCTTCAATCAATTGTGGAAGTAAATAGCACATTCAGTTAAAAGTTTCAATAAAAACACTTCAATTCGAATCGACTCGAATTAATCAGATGATATTTGATATGTAGCCGCCGTTTTAGCCGCCGTGGATGTTTCGTTCAATTTATGACTGAACCTTTTCTCTCCATCGACATGTTACGATGGATTGTATAAAGTAGGAATCAAAAAAGAAACTATAAACACACAGGGCAATTATAGTTAAGATATCAGTGGCAATGAAAATTTCATTGATAATAATGATTTTGATTTTTTTGTAATCCGCCGGATTACAAATTCGGGGAACAATAAATTATAAAATACAGCTGCAATAAAATACGCAACTCAAAACTTCCATCAAATCTATCTTCTGTAAAACCTTTTGTGCAACTCAATGGCATAATCATTTTTGAAATAAAGAAACCTAATATTTTTGTTATAATTTAATTTGACTTTCCCAGTCCATGAAAATTGAACCTATTAACAATATTTAAATTTCTAACTACTAAAGAAACTATTAACTTTCCCAACAACATTAATTTTTCAATTACATCACAATATTTTCCTTTTTCCAAATCGTGGATGAAAGGCTATATAATAATTGCAACTAATGTCCAATGATTATGCTAATATAATAAATGCAAATAATATCCAAAGGGAAACTTCCCCAAATTTATAATCTTAATAACAACAGCAGAGAAGAACTGAAAACAAGTAAGTATATTAAAAACAATAAAAGAAACAAATTCGAGGTACTACGAGTAGCTCAAAAATAAACTATAGACTAGTTTGCATATTCATTTTTGTGTTTCGACTACACAAATATTACTGGATGAATTTATATGGAAATTTTATTGTCACTTTCCATAGAGACTATGGAAAAATAGGGAGAGCAACGTATTGAGCACCAAGAACGCGTATCACTTAAAAACTACACAAATTAAGATATAGTTTTTTTCTGTGGCATATATTAAAACCTAATCGTACGTAGTATCAGTTTTCGCATATATAAATATTACATATGTAAAAATAAAATTACGATCACGACGTTATACTTGTCTAAATGTCTACATATGATGTAATACACTTTAATTATATTTAGTGAACAATTAAAGTAATAAATTAATTACTTCCAAATTGTTGTCATATTTTCCTGATGCTAAAATTAATCTTAATGGGAAATTTAAATAATTGTGTCAATAATAACGTGATATTGGTAATTCCTCCTTAGTGTTATTAAAATAATTAAATTTCCTATATTTATGAAACACTCTTTCCAAGGTCCTAAGAATACTTATGTAGTACTCGCGGGACGCTAAAACATCCGGTAAGGAAATAGACGGTGACTAACTTCCACTAATTCCTTCTGTATTATCTTAAAATTAGCTCGTAGATTGGTAACGTCTGACTTTGGACTATAATTTTCTGTACTTTAACTATGCCGTTCTAGGAGCGTTTCTCGTACATGTACATGGTATTGCGTTTAATTGTATAACGTCTACGCTTATGAAAACATCGGGCGTAAATATAACTTATCTAAAAATTATATAAAACACCATTTTGTATTAGGCTTGTCAATCTTTGGATGAACATAGTTCGTTTGGATGTCATCGTTCAATATTAATTAACTGTTTTGTATTAATTATGTCTTTGCTACGAATATTTATGTTACAACGATACTATTATCTTGATGATACTATTTAAAGGTCTAGGAAAATTCATTAAATATGTATGTTACTTCTTATAGTTTTCTTTCTTTAACACCAATAAATATACATGAAAACAAACACAATATTTGTTGGATTCTTTCACAAATTCTACCTCCCAAAAATTTATTTTAGTAAGTAATAATTACTGATTAATTTCCATGATTGTGAAGCGAGTTAGTGTGGAGGTTCTAATTTTTTTTAACTAACAATCGTAACTTTTTTAAAACTTAAGTCAACAATATATGGCATAAAGACGTTGTTCTAGTTCTAGTTCGTGTCAAAATGATGAATGTCCGTTATTTCACAACTAATCATCATTACCAAAATATTTTAATTATTGCATATAATTTATGTCACCTGTAGATTTTGTTTCTATTTATGAGAGACATCTTTCGTTGTACTAACTTAGCAATCTTTATTTCATAACATTCTGAATAACTTCATTCAATACGAATACCGATTATCATTGATTTAATACATTTGGCGTTAATTTTGTAGAAATGCATTATTCACAATTAAATGAAATTACGCGACGTAGTATTATTTATATTTTCTTTAAGTTCTTTACCACGACCTAGGTTTCGTTGTGTTACAACATCTTCAGGTGGGATATTAGGAAAGAAAAATTTAATGTATATATATTGTAAATTTCTTTATATACATATATATATATATATATATATATATATATATATATATATATATATATCATACCAATAAATTGTTATACTAATGCTAAAATTCTCGATATCAAAATGAAAATATGAGTATATTTAGAATTTCCACGAAATTTATTTATTTTTTATTTTAACTTAATAAATATTATTCTTGTGCTATTCTTGTGCTATATTATTCTTGTGCTTTAAAAAGACGTGCTATTTCTCAAACACTGTTATAAGGATAACAGAAGCACATTCATCTTTAGAATATCACATTTTCACCCGATCAGCTTTATTAAACTTTGCTAAAGTAAATAAAAGCCAAATAGCATTCGCAACATTTAAACACCATTCTACTATTTACGTTTATACTGGTTCCTTGGATATCTATACATATAATAAAATCGTAAACGAGGCGTGTCTGTACAATAAATATATTTTTTCAAAAAAAATTTATTCACGTTGTACTTATGTTACCGAGGCTGAAAAAATTGTTTTTACAATTTTTGTCTGTTTGTCTGTGCGTTTGTACACGCTGATCTCAGAATCGACTTAACAATTTGAATGCGGTTTTCATTTTTGTATTATGGCAAGATTCCCGTAATATTTATCATTTGTTTTATTACAATCGGTTCACAAATAAAAAAGTTATGTTAATTTCAAAATAGAAAAAGTTATGCGCTATTCTAGAAAGGCGTTTTGGTCGATTTATCTGAAACTTTTGTTAACTGTAGTTTATAAAACCATGATTGGAAGTTAATATGAACACAAAGTTAAAAAATAATGCATAGTTTCGGAGATATAGACTTATCCAATTTGAGTTGAACTCTCATCAATATGATCGACCATATTAAATAGAGGTCAGCTTAGTGTTTCTTCGTGTGTCAGTCGGGCGCGGCAGGCCTATATAAAGCGAACCGCGAGCCGCGCCGCGCCCTATAGCATTGGATTATTCACAGCGAACGCACGTATTCGAAGACCCACGGAGCAACTTGGTAACAGCTAGGCTCGGTAACGCTGAGTCTAGCTGGCCAATCTCTTGAATTATCTACGGTTTTAGTAGTTTGAAAATAATAATTAAATAAATAAAATAATTTCATATAATTTGTGAAGACTATTCTGTACGTATAGGTATCTGTAAATATACTTATTTGGTAACTTAGATTATTACAGTTAGAAAAAAAAAATTACCCATAACTTTCGTTGGTTTTAAGATATTATTAAGTTGGTAGGAGTTTTTATTTTTATTGTGTGTTTGTAAATGTATTATATATATTATTACACGTATAGATTATTGTGTCTTTGTAAATATATTATATCCTTCTATTTTCTTATAATTTTAGTACATGTAGGCGGAAAAATACGTAATAACTTTTCACTACAAGAAAATCTGATAAAACCGAAACTGAAGACCACGCGAACAAAGTTGCGGGCACCATCTAGTAATGAAAAACATTATTACTATAAAGGTAAACCTAGGTCAGACATATTTTATTTCAATAATCAGAGAAGGCCTTAAAATATGTTGCAAAAATGATGTTATATAAGTTTTAACGGATGCAGAAAACTCATTTGCTTACCGCACACCGACATTTTCCGCATCCATTAAAATTTACACGTATGTAGAAATAGTCTCACATTTAGTACTCATAACGAAGTTAAAGTAAACTTCATAAAACAGTTAATAAATAAATATAATAAACAATCGAGTAAACTTTTCAGCAATAGTAATTATTTATTTAATTTAAATCACTAAGTAATTTAAGCTTATAAATATTTGTAAACAGAACGCCGTTCTCTGTGTCGTCCGGCTGTAGACAAGTGCTGCTTCCACCTGTCTGCTGCACTGTTTTTAAAATTAATTGTTTATCCTAAATAATCACAATAGTCATGTCAGTATCCGAAATGGAAAACGGAGCGTTATCAAAGTCCACATCGATTGTCAAAAAAAAGGTGATGCCCAAGCAAAAAACTCCAACCGAACCTCAAAATGAAGATTTAAAACTGACGACGAAACCAAAAACTTCCGAAATGGTGAATCAAGCATTAGTAGATTTGGCCAATAGAAAAGGGTGTTCTCTTCAAGCTATCAAGAAGTACATTGCCGTAAAATACAACGTAGATCCAGAAAAAACGAACCACTTCATCAAAAAGTACCTGAAAAAATCTGTGGAAGAGGGATCAATAATACAAACCAAAGGCAAAGGTGCCAGCGGATCGTTTAAGGCTAAACCTGGACAAAAGAAACTAGCCTCGTTAAAACCGTCAAACAAAGTTACTGACAAAGAATCGAAAAATCTTAAAGGAAAGGTTCCCAAGAAACTGACGTCAAAGGTTGAGCCTGAAATGAAATTAGTCAAAAAGAAGAAGATGGAAAAATCGCTTTCGGAAACACTCAAAAAAGCTTCAAAACCTAAGACGAAAACAATGAAAAATACATCGCAAAATACGATAGTCCAATCGAAGAAAAATATTATGATGCAAGTACCAAAAACGCCTTCCAAGAAAACAAAGAAGGCGCCGCTTTTGAAACCGGAGACACCCAAAGTGTCAGACACCAAAATAAAAAAAAGAAATATAAAAAATGCTTAAATATTACTTGTTTCTTAAATCTATCATTTATAATTAACTTGACAAAAAAAATATTTCTTTTTTTAAATGTAAATATGTGTATGTATTTGTAATTGTAATTAGTTACATTATTGTAATTTTTATTGGTTTTCACTAAGAATAAAAAATAAAATAAAGAAAAAATAAAATTGTTATATTAAATAAATTGATATATATAGAGATTATAACTTACAAAATTCTGTAGTTCTATTGCACTGAAAGTCCTATTCTGGAAGACTGCAGAGCAAAAATTTAATTTCGTATCTTATAAATAGTGCAAATTATTATGGATTTTTTTTCATTTTTTTATAGTCTGTATAGTTTCCAAAATAACATAAAAGACAACAACAAAATATTCTACATTTTTTTATTACAATTATTCAAGATTGTTTTCTAAAATTCCACCTAAAATGTACAACACACTCTCAATTGAATATAAAACTTACAATAAATCTACAATTATAATCCTTATTATATCAACATTATTGATGGCTAAAAATGAAACACTAAGTAAGATGAAATCAAAAAATATATTTTATTAAGTTGACTTTCCGGAGACCGAGGTTGTGCTCCCTTCATTTACAAATTTTGCCAAAACGCTAAATTTGTCACCGGTTTTGGCAACCTTCACTCCTGACAGCAATTTATTCAGCTCTTCATCATTCCTCATGGCTATTTGAAGGTGTCTAGGCAGCATTCTAGACAACTTGAGGTTGTACGACTCTTCTCCAGATACTTTTAGGAGTTCTGCCGCCAGATAATCAATCACAGCATAGAGGTAATAAGGATGATCCGATTTTCGTAGGTGAGATTTAGGTTTTGGTTTCGTAACTTTATTAAATTTCTGGGCCACAACACGATTTTGTACCGTCATTGTGTAGATGTGCAATTTCACATTTGTATATTCTAAGTCGTTGATAATTAGGCAGCTAAGTATAAATAAGTGTCCATTTATTTATGAAGGGTATTTATAACTTCTCGCTCGATTATCTTTTACTAGGAGAATGAAATAAAGAGTTCTGTCTCGTTTTAACAGAATTTCTTACCTTGTCTAATGAACGAACGAAACGGTAATTAGTCAAATTATCCTCACCTTAAGAAGTTTTAGTCCTCACCTTAAAGAAAGTTCTGTAGTAAAACAGGGAACCTTTATAATTTCTAGAATGAAGGTTAGATCATTATTATGTTTCATTTTAATATCCCGTTTACGAAATATTAAATTTCAAAATAGCATGTAATGTCTTCCCCTACCCCACCTTTTCTCATAAATATGGGTTTAAAATATTTTTAAAAAAATCTAAAGAAGAATTGAAAGAAATTATTTCTTTACTTATCGCTTTACATGTCAACAATTTTGAAGGTATCTTAGCCAGAGAACCATCATTTGTACGTAATTCTCTCATGCACTGAGCTGGCTTTCTTATCGACAACACAGACTCGTATATTATGTATCTATTTAATATACCTATGCGTATATACATGTTACACATTTAACAAACATTTTCACACTTTTTATACTTATATTTTTACGCGTGCAGAGTTAACTTACTTGTCTAACCAAGTAAGATAAACTCCGCCCTCGTAAAAATATAGACATGAAAAAATGTGAAAAGTTTTTAATAGATTCATATATAACTACTATTATATCATTTAATTCAATGTTAATGAAATAAAACTATTTTCACATAGATAACCATTATCCAATGCGAACCATACTTAATAAAGCGACTGTGTTGTTGACAAATTTTAATCTTAATAAAAATCTCTTATTTTTCGAAATAAAAACACTCTTCAAATTTGTGTAAATCACTACTCTGGATTGATCTTTTGGGTCCCACGACTACAAATTAAGTCTAGTTTTTATTGTTTCTGTAATTATGTATCTTTGAGTAATAAGCCTTTTGAATTAATTAAATTATTTTATGAAAACTAACACAGTTCATTCAAAAAAAAATTCAAAATATTCTGTTTAGGATTTCGTAATTTTCGTCATCCAACTTTAAATATTTGTGCTGAAACAAATGTACTACTCAGAACTGAGAAATAGTTTAAACAATTGGCACATGTAATGCAAAAATTATTGCGATAAAAATCTTACTGATCTTTTTTATAGTTAAAGATAACTATAAAAATATATATTCACACTTATTCACTGGAGGCACCCATTATCAGGTAATTACCCTATATTTGAATTTTCACGTAAATATTCACGTATTTTACCATAAAATTTTTCATGGAAACTATTAGATACTTCTGACCAACAAAAAACTAATCTAGTTTAAAAGAATTTAAAAATTTTTTAATTTTATTTTTATTTTTCGTTATAATAAATGTTCAAACTGGCTGCAATTGGCTTTAGTTCACGTGGGACATCATTAACAATAACAGTAATTTAACGTTAGAAACAATTTTAACTATAGTTAAAAAGATTCGAAAACTTAGTAAAAGTTATTGCCCTTTTTTATCATATTTTTTTAATGGCGCCACTTTAGAAGGTGTATGAGTAATAAGAACGATACGTACGTGTTATTCGTTTATTTGTAGTTTAAAAAATATTTTAAATTTTGTAATTTTTCGAAAAAAGCCGACAAGGTAAACTAAAATTATATATTTTTTTAAAATTAAAATCTCTTTAGTCATGAAATATTAAACTTCTATCGTCAAATTGTTTTATGGCTCTTGCGTCCATGATTAATAAAAAATATTACAATTTTTGTGATCAAATCTTCTACATTTCATACATTGGCTAAGAAGTTATAACATACTTACATATTAATCTAAAAATTGTAATATTGTTTATGAACCATGGAAGCAAGAACCATAAAACAATTTCAAGATATTATTTTTACGGCATAATTATGGACCATCATCGTAATGCGTTAGAACGAAGTCCGGGTATTCTATTAGCTGGAATATGTCCACATATTTTTATATCTAAAGCCTCAAAGATAATATATAATAAATATTATATAAAATATATTAATTGGTTAGACACTGTAAATTAAACCTGTGTTATTATATTAGCCCATACGAGTATAAAACTCGGTTAATTTTGGCAGAAATTATGAAGTGCTGTAAAAATTACGATCCGTCTCATATTCTGACTCCGCTCAAATGATTACACCTGTATGTACATTGAGGTAAAATTGCCATAGATCTTTTGTTTCGCGAAGACGAACCCATCAATATGACCGCGCGATGTGTAATATAGCAAATCGGTTTTCAATTTACCACTACCCTCAGGTTTGTTGATTTTATCTACATAAAGAACAGCCAGTTTTGTGGAAAATAAACCAAAAAAAACTATGGACAAAGTTAGATAATTCCTTATTTTATTACATCGTTATCCTTTGACATAATTTTAGCTACCCACGGTGTTAAATCGTATAATCAATTGCAATATTTTTAATAGATTCCGTATCAGGCTAATGCATCTGTATAGCTTTTTTAATATTAAAATGATAAGAATTAGAACTATACGGTAACTGGCTACTCTCCGTGTTGTAATCTACACAGCCAAGATTGTGCAAGATCATAAAATGCCATATCAGTACGCAAATACCATATGTTGTACCGTCATTATTACAATGATAAGAAACTTAAAAAACACGAATTAAAGAATTGAAGTCGTCTAAGCAAATAATTTTTGAAGTTGTCTAAGCAAATTATTTCATCTAAATTTAGAAAGTTAGCCTCAAGATTCAAATTACTCTTAAAAACAAGGAAAAGGACGCTTAAACTCAGCTGGAATTAAAGCCTCAGTTGTACGTCTGTTACTGTCATGAGCATAATTGTATTCGAACCATGATTAAACCGAAAGCATTAAAAATGTATATTAGTCGAAGTAAACATTCCATTAGCGCGATATAATTAAATATTTAGTTGTATTTGTATTAGTATGTTTTAAACTATATAACTTTCACCTCACGAAGGTGACCTCATTCAAGATTTTCGCGTATATTGAGTAAATCTAAGTGTGGTGTCTATCTCGGCCACGTAAAATATGACCATCACCCATGGTTTTTATGAACGTCACCAATGGTTTTCTTTCTCGCACATATGAAATACATGAAAAACGACAATAGTTCAATAAATGGTATATGGAAACTATTTCCTGCGACCTGTTGACGTTTGTGAAAATGATACTATTGAATGTACTATTGAATATTATATAACATTACTGAATTTACTATTGAATATGTATTTTAATCTATAAAAATATTATCTACGAAACTTGTTTTGTATAATTGAAATGTTTTGTAATACAATAAAGAATTAAATATAAACTTAAATATAACTTCAAGCCAAAATCTTGAACTTGAAACTATTATTAAATTGTAACATCAAACCATCCCTTGATCAGAATCGTCTTGCATTATCTATAATTGTCGTTAACGGGTATTTCCAATTTATCAAATTTTCATTAAGTTTATAGTTAAAGAAATATTTTGTTTCATATTAATATTTCCTATTTTGTTTAATATTGTATTACGGGTCATCATAAAGTCTTACCATCATGACTTTTTGGTCTTCGATATTAATTTCTGAAACTTTTATATATTTTATTTTATTATTTCATAAAGCTGTAACTTTTTTAAAACTACGTTATATCATATTTTCTTTCATTTTTATTTTTATATCGCGGCTTTATTTGTGCAACATAGAATATTTTTCAGTAAAGGAATCTATAACAATTAATGTGTTTAGAAGAATTATTTTCTTTTTAAACTATTATGTAAAAAATTACTTCCAATTTATAATCCTCTACAACAATACCATGGCCCATAAATAATACTACAATTTAAATCATATTCGATTAGTGAGTCCTATGTTAAAACGAAACGCATATTCTGCCGCGCATGAAAATGTTTTACTTCAAAAATGACGAAGATAAATGTTTCAAAAATAATTTTAACAACGCCAAGTGCTGAAGAAAGTCATATTTATAGTTACAAAGGTAACTGAGAAAAATATTGTTAAGCATGTTAAGCATAATATGAGGGGGGTACTCATAAGTAACGGGAATTATGCTGTGGTGGAGAGGGAGAGTGGGGGAACCTATTGTTAGTGTCACGCCTCCTGCGTCAGTGTGCAAAGTTGTGTCGCTGTGAGTGCATCGGTTCGCCTGTGAGATTTTTTTTAGTAAAACAACTTTTTCCATTTCGGCGAAAACGTAATGACAGATTATCAAGAACAACGCGCAGCTATGAAATTTTGTTTCCTGTTGGGGAAATCGGCCGCGGAAACTATTGTAACGCTTAAGACTGGTTATGGGGATGCTGCCTTAAGTAAAACCAGAGTTTACGATTGGTTTTCACGTTTTAGAAATGGAAAAATGTTAATTGAAGACCAATTTCGTTCAGGACGCCCCTCAACGTCAAGAACTGACGAAAACGTCGACAAAATCAATGGCCTCGTTCATGAAGACCGTCGCCCAACCATTGATCAACTCTGTGAGATGTCGGGAACGTCATGGAGTTCCATTTAGAGGATTTGATCCGAAGATTTGCACATGAGAAGGGTTGTAGCAGTCAACCAGAAGTTTTACTTGGAGGTTTTGAAAAGATTGAGGGAGAGTATCCGGTAGAAAAGAACAGATCTTTGGCGCACAGGCGACTAGTTCTTCCATCATGACAACGCGCCGGTCCACACCGCCCTTTCCGTGAAGCAATTTTTGACCAAAAACGGCATGACACCGATTGTTCACCCCCCATACTTACCGGATCTAGCCCCCTGTGACTTCTTTTTGTTCCCCAGATTCAAAAGGAATATGAAAGGAAAGCGTTTTGCCACTGTGGAGGAGGTGAAACAAAAATCGCTGGAAGGCTTAAAGGACATCCCGATGAGTGAATTTAAAAACTGTTTTGAACAATGGAAGAATCGTTTGGAGAAGTGCGTTGTGGTCAATGGCGAATACTTTGAAGGTGATCAAAATTTGGTGCAAAAATATTGAGAAATAAAGAAGTTATGAAATTCCCGTTTTTTTGGGTCTCCCCTCGTACATGTTGTTTGCTATACGAACAGTAACAAAAATAATCGTGGTAATGTGTCAGTTTAGCGCAATATTGCGAATGAATCTATATGAACTTTAAGCAGCACATGTTTTATTTCTATATGAACATTCAGCAGCATTAGTTTTATATTTGTGCTGATAAGTTAGCATAAATATAAAACTAAGCCGTATTGAAAGGCTTTTAGAATTAAAAGCTTTTAGCAATTAGCTTCTAGCGCTTGGTTATTGTACGATCACGTAAGGCAAATAACCTCAAGTGCGATCGGTAGCTTTTTGATAAATATGTCAAATATTTATTTTTTCATACTTTAAAGAAGTGATTTCACCAAGCTTTTATAAAAAACCTTTATAAAATAAACCATTTATTGAATCGTTTATGATTCTCTTGAATTATTTTTCACTCGTTCCAGCCGTTGTTCTTTGTGACAGCCGTCGTTCTCAGAAAGGGCTCGACTTAGAAACTTGATATAATTATAAAGTATTTTACTTTCATATATCTTAATAATTTTTTTTCAATTTCATGTCTCATGTGGGGTGAAAGAGTGAGCTATAAAAATGTAAAAACTATTTCTTTTTTAAATTTATCTAAGATAATTTCAGAGATAATGCGGAATCCAAAAAAATACGTTGTTTCCAAAAGTGTTACAAGTGTAAAAACAGCAAGATGTTATAAAAAAGCATTTCCAAAAAAATTAAGCGAAATTAGCAGGCGCATATGCTATTCATTAATTTCATAAGGCGTTAGAGTGAAAAAGCGACAATGTGTCAGCTTATTCTAGATTTGATGGTATTATGTACAGATATACTTATGTTATATTAGGCTTATAGGTAATTAAACAAACATTGTGACATGTTATTTTCTTTTGAAATAAGTATTGGTACTATGATATATGGTGATAATATTTTCCAGTGTAGCCTACAAATTATATGCGTATTTTCGGATAATGTTTTTATAAAAACTGAGCTTTTACTTTTATTTCGATTGTCCTTTACGGTTGTTTTTGGTTTAAAAAAAACTGAGCTTTTACTCTTATGTCGTAGATGATTCTTAATGTTAAAAAAAAAAGCTTCAATGTTAATATCCGTTATAAGTTGGCCGCTCACGTGAGGATAAGATGGCCATTTAATTTTTTTTAATTTTTTCTCGTGTAAGTTTTTCTTTTTCGTTTCTTCTTTCTTCATTTTCTTGCTACAAGAATAGTAAAAATTTTTAAACGGAGTGGAATTTTCACGCAGTTATAATTTACAAAAAATATATTACAGCTAATCGCCTATTTTTTCAGTGTCGTAGTAATCTTCGCTGCACCCCACCCAATCATATATATTATCTTCGGGACCGGAATTTTTACTGGCTAATTCTATCTTTCCTCAGAACTTCAATCTAATATAATTTTTTGCTTTTTAACTTAATGTTGAAGGCATTGTTGGTGAACCCGTTCAGATGTAGGATTCTCAAACATACTGAAACCTCTTCAATAATTGTCATTCTTAAGATGATTATATATGTAAGCATAATCTGGAAAGTGTAATCTGAAATATAAATTTAGCGCCACTTATGATTTTCTTATTCGATTTGAGGTTATATTATCTACAGGTTATTGTATTCAACGAAAAAATAGTAAAAACACAATAAGTTTTAAAAATATTAACACTACAATATCAAATATCAACATACAAAAAAAATCTGAAGTAAATTGAATCTTTGAAGTTTAAAAATACGTATTTTTTAATTTCTTTCTAAAAAAACGTATACAGCAACGTACACGTTCGAGTAGCAATCGCTCACCAATCTTAGTTCACGACATCTAGAGAAAAGACAAGAAAATTTTTCGGTTGGTCGTTTCATCGAACAGGCCATATCATACTGAATTAACCTACGCTAATACCCGGAAACGCAGCCTTTATTGTTTTATATATATTATTATAGTGCATTCGCAGTGACTGGTTATGACGCATTTTAATAGCTTTACAAAAAGAAAACGCATTATGAGCGGCACAATGTACTAAGCGGAAAATAATGTAATAATTGAAATATTATTCTGAAAAAAAGACATATATTTACGTTTGTAATTTCATATAAATACTTGAGACTTGTTAATAATATTATTTTAAAACCGTATGTAGGACTAATAAATCTGAATTAATTGGAGCGCACAGCTAGTATAATTATTTGCGACTTTAATTATTTATATGTTTACAAGGAACACACTCCTTGTCCAAAGGTATATAGATTCAAGAGATCGATTATATTATTTTGTTAACTGTATGCCCACGTATGGCAACTTATTTATACAACGTATATACCACAGATTATATACTAAATAGATGGTCAACTGCAAGCAATTGTGCGAGCGAGATAGCACTTTCGCGTTTCCAAGTACTATGCCTCTATATTCCCCTGTTGCCCAATCTAATGAAGTGCTCAGCAAATGGGCACTCGCTGCAACTTCGTACTTTCGCTGCAACTCGTATTTTTGACAGGTGTACTTTTCTTACATTTTAGGTTACAATTGAAACAACAATTCTGAAATTAAAAAACTTTATTTGAAAAAAATTCGCCAGTTCGAGCGACATAACTGAAAAGAACTAACAAAAAACTTAGTGGCCACATACAAACACATTGAATGAACGTTTCTATTTTACAAAATATCTGCCGCTTTTACATATCAAGATGTACTTAACTAGCTTCTATCATTAAAATAATATAATTAAAATAATACTTTCAATTTTAATATGAATTTTCATTAAATAAATTGTTAACTCTCCTTTTACTGTTTACTGCGTTATAACTCTTAGAGTTTTCAACATCGATTAATTTATTTAATTCGACGTTTACATTATTCGTATAACTCATAATCTTTATAGTGAAAAAATATCAATATTCTATATCTTACAGCTTTATTCTATATCTTAGTAAAATAAAATTATTATAACCTTGCTACTATTTTGAATTTAACAATTAATCTATGAAATGAATAAAATATACTCACTATGGAAATTATACTTTATGAAGAGAAAAAATGCGGTTATCGTGGCGATTACACTTCAGTTTTGTGCTACTAAATGTAAAAAAATGCTAAATCAGGGGGATAATTTCTATTTTTTTAAACTATTTCAAAGAAATTGAAACTATGCGCTGAATAAAAAGAAATAAAAAGGATACGGTTCTGGCACAATCGTTGATTTAAAAGATTTTTGTACTCATTGTAGGCTAATTTCTATATCCTACTTAACCTAATTTATACATTCAGTTTAATATCCCCAATATAAATAGTCGACAACAAAGTTAATAAAGTATCAAATACAAAAAGTAGAATATAAGAATGTCATAATTATTCCTGTGATATTTATACAATTATAAAAATTTCTAAAAAACAAATCTAACCTAATACATATGAATAAATTATTTTGTTAAAAATTATTTTCTAAATAATCTTTTATTCATTGGCATATTGACTACATTTTCAGCTGAACAAATCACTTGGATGCAGTAACAACTTAATTTTATCTTTTAAATCAATATGCTCGTAGTTGTTGTATATTATATGTTAGCATCATTACTAAAAATCTCATTTTCACAATCTTTTGTTTTAATCAGAAGGCTACGCGCAACCTAATACACATGCAGTATTTGGTATAAATTAACAAATTTGGCAAATTTTGAAAGCGAATGCAATATACCCATCAATGGTACAGCGAAAAACTTTTGCAGAAACTTGTAATTCGGAGCTATTCTTAAATATTGACAAACAACTTTGCATCCATACTAAATCTGTGCCATTTCTTCTTCAAGTTCTGATTCAATAATTACCTTTTAACAAATATTCTCTAAATTACTTAAATCTTCCAATGACTTATAAAAAAAAATTTAATCTCTTCGTTCAATTTTCGTACCACATTCTGTTTTGGTTGTTTTTACCACCTCCAACTGCAAATAAAAGAACAAATTATTTAACCAACAATGTACATATATAATATTGTAAATTTATATATGGATTCTTTTTGGTTTGTAATAATTGCTTCATCATAATTACATAATGCGTATGACGGTGATGTTTTTTTGAGAGTGCCGGCGGCTAAGTCTGCTATTCTCCACATGCCGTAACTTCTTAAATCCGCTTGTCTAAAAAGAAAATTAAATTATTAGCAACTTCTTTGTTGTTGATTATTAAAACGCGAATGTAACTTTGATGATGAGTTTGAACAATATTATCAATAAAATGTATAATTGATTCGATGCTATTATCAAATTAATAATTTTCCGTGAAATGTTTACTTACCGTGAAATGTTTACGGCTACAACCCAATATACAAGAGCGATCTTTAAAATAATTTCCTCTTGTTACGAACAAATGTAACAAATACAACAAAATTTGAATTAAAAGTGAAAATATTACAGATATTATAACCAAATGTAAAACTGAACTATAAAATAATGTTAAGTTACAAATTTACAGTTTGACAAACCAATTCAAATAAAGTTAACGATTTTAAATTTCGTATCATAGTCTTTTTTTTTTCTTTGATTATATAGCGTTCGTTATCGCTGCTCTATGTTCCATAGACAAAATTTTATGTGTGCGAAAGAGATAGGGCTTTCGCGTTCCAATCGAAATATTTGTATGAAGTAAACCCACCCTGGTATATACATCGCTTGCTTACCACACTTATCAACGAAATGGCGGTTAAATACCGCAAGGCGCACTGACTTGTCATTTTCCAATATTGTTCTCTAAATTTTTGGCGTTTCATAAAATGATTTTGTATTATATTAAGTTTGTCATATTATTAAGTGTTTCGTAATGTTAAGTTCGTTGTGCTAAACGTGTAATATATTTTAAGTATGAGTGTAATTAAAATGGCGAATATTGTTCTAAGCACAGTGTACAAAGTACATATCACTGTAAAATACTAAGATTTCCGTCATATCACGGTAGAATAAACACAATGAAAATGATCTGGACACAAAAGAAATGATATGTGGCGAAAGAAAACACTACTTTTAAATTAAACGATGTCAAAATTTCTACTTCGGGCAATATCATTTAATAAACCCCGCAGCATGTCTGAACAAACATTGTTAATGTTGATATATGATGTAATAGATAGATTTATGATTAATATGTTCTGTGAATATGTTCTGTAATAGATACGATTTGTTCTGTACAACTATTTCTCAATGATATCGGCAAAAGGCCGACCTCGCCGGTACTAACATAAAGAACAACCATCTCTGGATATCGGTGTGAAGCCCAAATTCATTATGATGTAATTGTATATATATACAGTGTATTTTTTCAGTGAAATATTATTGTATTTCGTGTATTTTTATACATTAGTTCATTTTTAAAAAAATATTTTAATTATTACTCATAAATTAAGTATTTGTGATTACTTTGTAATAATTTTCAGTTTAACTTAACATTTATTAAATTACCTACTATTTCTATAAAAAATGTTGGTATTATATGTTTTTTTATGTAACAGTAATACTTATAAATTGTTCGATACATTTCATCTTATATATCTGAATTTCTCTTAAATATCAAATAAACCAATATGATATAAGTTACGTATGTATACAGTGTAAATATGTACACTAATAAAAAAATATAGTTTTCAATCATAAATACTAAATAAATCTACATTAAATTACTAGTGTGAATGTAAAAAAAAGGTTTACAATAACTGAACTGTCAAATCTGATTGTTTATAAACATTCTCTTTTTAAATTGAATGGAGTATAGGTGTCTATATATGACAATGCGATTCCTACTCGTACGTAACAGGTTCTATTAACTTATCACCCAACTGAAGACTTTGCGTAATTACCGAAAAGCTGAAAATAATAGAAAAATCTTGTTTTTAAAAAAATCAACAGAAACTCGAACGTGAGCAATATTGCCAGAGATTAAGAAATCTCATATTTCGAACTTGCATTCTTTTTACAGTGGAAGCTTTGAGATAACTGCACGTTGATTCACTCAATAGCCAGCAACTAAATAATTAAATGGTGAGTTAGACATAAATTAGTGATATTACGCCAGTATGTTAAATCAATTCCAAAAAGATAAATTAAGTACAACGGAATTTTAATATACGTTTTTGCACGTAGATAAAATTCATGTGACTTATTTACCCACACCTTTCAATGCAAATATTGCTCTTGAATACTTATCCGATTTAAACAATGTAAGGGAATTACTCACATGAATCACATGAAAGAAAAGTAATATTAAATAATTTTGTTTGCATTTTTACAAAACTATCGAAGTTGTTTGGTATTACCTAGGCTAATGGCGCATACTAATTAATTAATAACTTTCATATGAGAAGTACGAGTATTTGAAAATTTTCAATATACAGTATTTGATATTCTATGAGCAAGCAAGGAATATTGGCAGACAGATAAAATCTATGTATACCTAATACTTGTTAAAAGTAAAACGTATGAATTGCAACATCGACAAAAAAAACTGTTTAAGTCGATGTTGCAATTCATAGCCCATTGAAAACAAAATACGTAACCGAATGGGAAAAATGGGTGACACAGCACCCAGGTAGAGGAATAACGTGTTTCAAGTGGCCAGTTTATTCAATGCTACGTTTAAGCAAGTGGCCAAATGTCAAATGCAGAATTTGGTTTCCAGGTCACAGGAATATTTCCATTTGCAGACGATATTTTTGATGACTTTGCACCTTCCTTGTTGACTGATCGATTTTACTGAACAAATGAGCCCATAGAAGAGGACTTTAATGAACCATTGATCGAAAATGTAACTGAGATGGATGCACATAATGTGAGTCCGTCACTGCTTGATAATGATTATCAAGCAGTGACGGACTCACATTATGTGATTGAAGTACCTCCACCGACGAAGTAGATATTAATGTACCTGCTTCCGATGCTAAGATAGATAGTATTAATTCATGTTTACCTGTAGTGGACGCGAGCATAGATGGTCAGGCCGAAGTATTTAAGATTAATGAATCAGTTACTAAGAAGACTTATGCGGCAGAGTCAGATGCAGCAAATAAAGTAAACTTTTAGTCTGACAAACAGAGAGTAAAGTTAGCAGTATTTAATTCTTTAACTAAGATGGCGGAGAAGAAAAAACATCAACAGTAAGCTTAAAATCCTAAATTATCACAGCATGTCCTTATAAGACTCAATTAGAATTACTGCACAGGAAACAAAACTCGGAAGCCAAAAGTCGGAAGCGCAAAAAATCAATGAATGTAGATTCTCAACCTAAGCCATTAGGGATCAACCAGAACCATATAAAAAATAAAAATAATAACAAAATATATGTCCAAAAACAAAAGTGTGGAAAATACGCGTGCAAAACCAAAGAAGATTGAGTTCCTTTACTTCCCCATCTGCAAAGAAATATATGAAGATCCACCTAGAGAAAAGTGTATCCAATGCTCTATATATAAAGAATGGTTTCATGAAGAATATACGGCTTATGTAAGAGGAGCTTTTACGTGTGACCTTTGTGAAGATTGTTAACCTGTTATTTGAATATTATGTGATTACATTTTCCTTTGTAATATTTTTGATTGTTAACTTTTATATCTTTATTTAAGTAATTGTAAGAGTTACGGTTAAAGTCGTAAAGGATTCATATATATAAATATATATATATATATATATATATATATATATATATATAAGGTACAAGAAGCATATAAGGCCCACCTAATTTGAAAGTTGAATATTCGGTTTAATTAATAATAAAAACACATGGAATTATGTCTTACGTATGACTTATTTATCAAATAAAGTAAAACTTCAATAAATTTCTATAAGAGATCAATAATAAAGGAAATATTAATTTTTTTTAAAAACTTCTTCAATGGGCCTTATTAAAATGCCACAGTATAATAAGGCCCGAAAAAAAATCATTTTTTCTGAAAATATTCAACGGAATCTGTCTCTGGAAATATATTTAACATAAAAAAAATCAACAAAAAATATCTTCTGAAGTAATCGTCATAGAAAAACTATTTTGGGTCTTATTGCCCGCCTGGCTTTATAAAGACATAGCAATTGCAAATAGCCATACTCTTTTCAAAATAACTAAATATAATAAAATAAAATCAGTCTTCATTCTCATAAACTATATAAAAACAATAATTAATTATAATCAGAAACTTTGGAGTAATTTAAAATAATTTAAACTTATTCACAGTCTTGACAATAAACAATTTCCCTATCTTCTTTTGTCAGCCCCACACATTCTTCGTGGTACCATGTTTTGCACTGTCCACACTGCCGCATGTCAGAAATACGTTCTTTTCCACAAGCGCAGCAAAATCAATTTCCTTCTTCTAATAGTTTTTTTCTTTTCCCCTTTACTGGTCCCAGTTTTCGTTTGAGATTTTTGTCCTTTTTTAGTTTCTTTCATTTTTTTCTGGATTCTCTTATTCTCTTACTTTCTTTTCCTTTTTCCTTTTCATTAAAAAGTTCCCTGGTAATCCGCTGACCTTTGTAATTTATTGCTTTTCTCTTTGGTTTAATCTTTATACTAGCATAATTGGGAGTTGGCAGTAGCTCTTGAAAAGGAGACTTGTGTGCCTTAGTCTTAAACCTAGTTAAAGTTATATGATCATCTGGATCAGAAACATCTCTTTCCTCTTCGGACAAACAAACATGTATTCTATTCGGTGACTCGTTTCCAAACTTACTCAAAAGCAGCGATTGTTGTTCACTATTCATCTCAGGATCTGTCTCTTAATCAGAACTGTAAATAATCGTCGAAAATATCGAAATCCAGTGTTTCCTGAAGAAGTTGAAGGTTTTGAAGATTTTATTGGGGCAACTGGATCAAATCGGAATTCTATTTGTGATGTTTCTTTGCCTAAGGAATTAGTAGGGACTTCATAGTTAACAACCTGTTCAGAAATTGGAGCAGATATAACATCTATCTGAGGTTCTAGCTGGTCCTGAGAGGTACAGTGACAGCTTTCTTTTAAAATTGGTGGTGACACAGCAATGTTTTCTGGCTGAAATTCTGTTGGTCAACTAGTATTTTCATCTTCCAAATTATCAGTATCTGAAATATCAGTAATAAAGGGTTGTACTTGAGATCTGAAGTGCGGTTCATCTTCGTAGCTTGGAACAGCTGTAGGTAGTTCAGGAGGTGGCCTTTCAGTTAAAACGGATGGCGCAAATGCTTCGTCCGGTAGTATATCCGGATTGAAAGGGAATAAACCTGTAGCCCGGAAGCCATTTACAATATTTTCATGACTTATACATTTTGACCAAACTTTGGAAAAAATAACATTAAAATTGGTTTTTGTGATGAGTCTCTCAGGATTTTGATACATGTAACTTAAGATTTCCTGATCCCAATAATGTTCAAAAGACTTATATATGGACTTATCTAGAGGTTGATATTCGTGAGTAGTGTTGCTTGGCAGGCAGTAAAGGATAATATCGTGTTTCTCAGCCTCTTCAACAATCTCGTAATCCAAGTGCGACGATGCTCCATTGAAAATCAACAACGATTTTCCTCGTGATTTGTATTTAGTTGTTGCGTTTTGCGTTGTTGCGTTTTATAAATTCAGTAAATAAATCCGTGGTCATACTGCCCTTCGGAGCCATTTTTATCAAATATCCGGCTGGCAAGTTGTCGCTATATTCAGGCTTTTTTATCTTTCCTTTGAATATTAACATGGGCGGTATAGCAGTACCGATAGCGTTCACGCACATCGCAATTATGACATTCTCGGCGTGTGCATGTGCAATTAAATGAACACGTGGTGCTCCTCTTTGTGCCAGTACAGTTTGCTGATGGTGAACTGTTAGGCGACAGCCCTTTTCATCAATATTATAGAGACGCTCTGGGTGATTAGCAATGTCTAATTCTTCGTATAACTTTTTACCTCTTCAAAGTGCTATTGGACAATCGATCTATTTAATTTTTGAGCACGTGCAGGATTCATAAATTGCGCCTTCCTTTCAGCAATGTCAGGATTCCTTTTCAAAAACATTTTTAACCAGTCTTTGCCGGCGAGACCAGAAATAAAGTTGTGTTTTATATTATATGTTTCACAAAAAATAAAAGCTTGCCTGCGTATGGTTTTAGGGTGTAGCGGCATCCCGATATTTGCAAATCTTATAATCCTCCTTTTGAGGTCTTTTTCCTGTTCTTTGGTCATGACTGAAGAACGTCCCAAACATTTCACAGTGCTGCCCGACTGCAAGTGATTTCTTAATGTCCGTCGTGGTATGTCATGACGATCTGCAGCAGAGCGTTGCGTTAATTGACCTCGTTCTACAGCTGCCATAGCTGCACATAAACTTTCTTTCGACCACTTAGCTCGTTTTTGAGGTATGTTGACTGCGTCATGTAAGTAAAAATAATAAATTCCACCAATAACATCATTTTCCTATACTCAAACCAAGCAAAACCTATACTATTTTATTAGTCAATGGATTACCTAACATAAATACCACAAGTTCAAATTCCCCAAAATACGATATTCCTAACAATACAAATATCTAGTTAATAACAACAAGTCAACAGATTTGACTAAATGTTATAAAATAAAATCATTGGAACATGCCCCATAAAATTTAGCTTGGTTGGGTAATAAGACCCAGAGTCAGTTCTCGTGGACCTTATTACCCATGTGACCTAATTTCAGAAAACTGCTAATAATTAATTTAAAAATAGTTCGGGAAGAAACTAAATTACAAAATATTGAAGAATAATTATAAGTTCTACCATTTTACTAATTAATTAAAGTACAAAACAATAATTAAACAAAAAATTTACCGTTTTAAATCACCAAAAGTTATAAATCGACGTAAACGCACTCCACCTCGTGAAATTTAGCTCGTTACTGTTAAAATGGCGGTGCCAGTGATGGCAGCGCCACGCAGACCTATTTATGTCAAGTGGATCTATGTGTACGTAAACTTATTTTCCGTTTAAAAGCATTTAGGCACAATATTTCAAGTGTGGGCCTTATTACACCGCGGGTCTTATTTGCAGCAAGTACCTTACAATCAATATCTGTTATAACGACATTAAAGGGTCCACTCATATTTAGTCGTAGAAACCGATAGTTGTAACAAGCGATGATGTTTTCGAGAAAGTATTTATGGTATTATTGAATGTGTATTCTGTAAGTACCTACATATTAATCCATAGGTATTAATAGGAAAAATATATTTATGTACAAAATTAAACTACATTTTCTTTACTTCACATAAAACGTATAACATAAAAGAACAATGTGTCTATTACTTTTCTGTATGCATAAAATCTGTAATTTTAGTCTGTTTGGAACACTTCTGTCGTGCATACATATTTTGTAATTCACGTTGGATTTTAATTAGCGCATCGTCATATTTGACCCGGATGTGGAACTGTTCATTAAGAAGAACAATCTTTCGTAAAACACTAACAGCATTGAGACCATCATTTAAAGTTGGCACTATAAATTGTTTTTCGGAGTCTTCCTGTTCGTCATCTTCCTCTTGAACTTCTCGTATGATATCATCCTCCGTAGCTGGTGCACAAATTGCAATAGAGTTATCTACATCAATGAACTCCTCTGCTTCAGTAGTAGATAAAACAGGGCGTAAATTTTGGGTTAATTGAACCAAAGAAATATCGTCCTCTTCATCATCATCAGTCACATTATCTGAGGATATTATTACGAGGTCTTTAGAACCAGCACTTAGCTATAGTGTTTTGTGTAACTTTTTCCTATACTTCTGATATCATCAAGATGGCATCAAGAACCGTAAAGCTTTTCTGGTCGTTACTGTCAAGGTTTTGTATTAACTTTAACACATTATATATATATATATATATATATATATATATATATATATATATATATATATATACATACGTAAAACTATCTTAAATATCTCAAAAAATAAATAACATTTAGAGTTATCGCTTCAATTTTCCGGTTAACTTTAAATACAATTCTGATAGCCCACTATTCTTCATAATTTAGCTTCATTAGTTTCAAATAACAGAAGGAATACCTATACGTATTTCCAGTAATATCTCTAGAATTATTTGACTTTGTACATTTTCAGCAATATCTCTAGAATTATCACAAATTGAACATTTTTAGCAATATCTCTAGAATTATCTGACGTTGGACATTTTCACCAATATCTCTAGAATTGTCTGACGTTGGACACTTTCACCGATATTCTAGAATCATCTCACTTTGGACATTTTCAACAACATCTCTAGAATTATCTATGTTGAAAATTTTCGGTAATACTTTTAGAATTATCTCACATAAACTGCAAAAAATTATCATTTTTGAATCCTTATAACACACATCCTTAATCCTTACAACAAACATTAACACAAATCTTTTCATGAGATCTCCTTTGTCTAAATCGTCAAGTCGTTTCTATTGATTCTTACTACGGCTCAAATTAATTACAATTGTTAGTCTGCCTGGCCTGATTTAGTTAGTACAACTCTGCCATTGCTAGTGAAAATATATGTTATTAAGAAGAAAGCCTCAAAGATTTCGTCATTATTGAATTCACTAACAAATCAAATAGACGTAGATTTGTATCCTATGATTATCTATATTCCATAATAAAGTTATGTAAATTTGCGATTTTTACGTATTTCTATAAATATTTTTAACTGATTATTTCTTAGTTATTATGTAAGATGTGAAATTTGGAGTAGATTTAAAATTTCGTTAGTGTGTTGAAGTGAATTGACTGAGCGGGTTAAGCAAGGAAGTATTGTATTAATAAGCGAGTCGGTTTCAATTTGCAGGAGGATGAGGTGGAATTTGAAGTTGAAGTTAATTTAAATAAATTTTTCAGAAGTATTTACGACATAAATATTTATCCGAACATGTTATTTTACTTGAACTATACGCCTGGTAGTAAGCAGAGACTCGGAGATATGCTGATTAAGTATTACACCTTATTTAATGTCGGGATTGGAAGCTGAACATTCGACTATTGTGTCACAGTAAGTAGAACTACCCTTTTTTCTATGCAAGGTGTCACTAAACTTAACTCCTCAAACCCTAGTGCCCTGTTCAGAGATGATTTCTTAAATCTTCCGGTTCAAGCATACTAATTATTTCCATATTTTAAAACTTTTTTCGTAACTGCAAATACTGTTTCACCCCGGTCTTTTTCCTCTTTCTTTTCTAATTTTGATTATTGCAATAAATAAGGACTGCTACAGCCGAGGCAATTCTTTGGGATTTCGATATTGCCGACGACATGATAATAGGGAAGTACATTTAACTCACTCGACATTCACGTTTAAAATGAGTTAGGGTCCGATTGGCAGAGTAGTTTAATAAGCATCGCACTAACTAGGGCCACGCCCACCCTGCGTACAGGGCACTTGAAATTGGGTAGTATAATAGCCGTTTAGACCATATTCTCTCATGCGATGTAGGAACGCTTCTAATTTACAAAACATTTCTTCAATACCTAAGGCGTCTAAAAATAATCATCAATGTAAGGTCCTAGTTATGTCACGGAATATAGGATCCATATTACTCCGTTGCATTCACTAAACCAAACGGCAGCCGGCAGAACTCGAAATGTCCGTTAAGTGTGATAAATGCAGTTTTCTCAATAGATGTGACGTTCGTTGGAATAAACGGTAATACCAGGATTATAGCAATCCCTTCCCTCATTAACGAACTGTCGCTATCCAAATCTATAATACGTTTCTTCCTTATTTTATATATAATACATTCATTCAGAGATCTCTTTCTTTATTATTTTCGTTTTCTAGTGACTTAATAGATTCATCTATCATTAAAATATTTTTATTCAACGATTCCCTAACAATTTTCCCCTTAAAACATCTGCTTGTGTGACCAAATGCGTGAGAGATTCTGCAAGTTTTATTCTGCTTTATATTATCATCTTGTTTATTCACGATAATCTGATCTCTGATCGGTTCAAATGGCTATTACATCATCTAATTTGAAGGGCCCGCCTATTACACTACTCTTCCAATCGGACCCTAACTCATTTTAAACGTGAATGTCTTACGAGTTGGATGTACTTCCCTAATAACATGCCATTGACATTATCGAAATCACAAAAAGTTACCTTGGCTGGTAGCAGTTGCAACAATAGAAAGTAAAAAAAAGAAAGAGGAAAAAGACTTGAATGAAATAGTATTTGCAGTTACGAGAAAAGCTGTCAAATACGTAAATATTACCTTTTTTAATTCTTTTGCGTAGCTCGTTCGCCTATTTTCTATTTTTTTTCATTAAATTTATGGTGGCGTTTTTGTAAATTTTTTTGTAAATTTCCAATAAAACTTTAAAGCCTTCATCCTTCATAATAAATAAATAGGGCATGTCTTTGTACATTAAATTACGCCCAATAAAACTTCCTTTTTTTGTTGCTCCACATAGCGTCACAAAATTGCGAAGCGAGCCGAAGGGGCGAACGGATACAATGACGCACACAACCACTCTACAAACCACCCTAAGTCTTATTACATTATATCAGCAGAGTGCTTCTAGACAGATTGGGACCACCAGTTCGCCCTAGATCGGACTCTTACTCCCTAAGTCTTATCACACCGCCCTTAGTTGGCGTAAGGGTCCCTTGAACTTAGGTAGTCGCGTAGTAGTTTATAGGCTTTGTAAATCTTCCGGTTCAAGCACACTAAGTATTTGCATTGTTGAAAGCTTTTCTCGTACATGCAAATACTGTTTCACCCAGGTCTTCTCTTACATTTTTAAATTTTTATTGTTGCAACTGCTACAGCCGAGGACCTTACGAGATTTAGATAGTATCGACGGCATGGTAGTAAAGAGGAAGTACGTCCAACTCACATGAGTCAGGGCCTGATTGGTAGAGTAATAAGCGCCGCACTAACTAAGAGCGCCACGTCCATCCTGAGTACAGGACCCTCGAAGTTAGGTAGTGTAATAGCGGTTTTACTTTGTACTCTTCGTTGCACTTGTTAATAATCCTCTTTACTTTGCACTCCGTTGCACTTGTTAATCACTTTGCATCCACTGTAAGTCCGACAGCGCACTGACATATCCCACTTCTAAACTGTAGTAGATTATTTTATTTATCACTGTTGAGAAGAGAATGATCTAAGCTCATTTTACAGTTAGTCTTATATTATACATCAATAATTCCTGATTGGCGTGTAGAAGGTTCAGTGTAGAGATGTGTAACTCATAAGTGGGAGATATAAAAGACATAGCTCACATGTTACGACCATATCTGTCACTCGCTCACTTGAAATCAAAATGTATCAGTATATCACTAGCTCAGGAGTGATCGGCGTCTTTTTCGTTTCATCAAATCAATCATTTCACCCACCCATCGCGTCATGAAGATAGATATAAAAATATGTGTTTTGGCGTTATATGAAAGAGAAAGAAAATGATCGAACTGTTTAGTCAAATGTGCAACTGGATCTGTGTAGACGAACGTAGCTGCTCACAATCGAATATGAATGCTGTGATAAAGTATACTTAAGTTCGTTCAAAATATTTGCGTAAACAAACATTTTTTTTGTTTCATTTGAAATTTCCAATTTATAATTGTATATTTACACCAATCTATTAAAATTTATTTAATTATCATTAAAGTTATTTTATGTATAATATAAATCTAGGTTGATGGTCCTAAATTCTAAACTTGCAAAGTATTAAGCAAAGTGGGATACTGTCTTGTAGAATTTATTTTTATTTTCGAACAATAGTACGTAATGTTCAGTCATTACTATTTATTAGAGATAAGGTGTATTTATTGTCACCGGTAAAAATACTCAATATCTTAGATCAAAATACGTACTTGGCATGCGAAATCCAAAATACTTGGTATCGTAAATACTTATATGGTATGACCGATCGAACGTACGTATAATGGTTACTTTACGGTCGGGCTGCGGCATAACCCTACCCCTCTTTGTCTAACTAGCTGTAGCTATTTCGCATTCGCGCCTATATTTTTTCGCTGTTTCTATTTAAAACGTATAAGAAATAATAGACAAACTGAATATTTAAATACTCGTAGTAAGTCGAGATACTTTTAAAGTATGTAATACGAGTATGTCAAACATACTCGTATACACGTTTTACTCATTACGTTAGTATTGCTTTACACTTCGCAGTTCGCGGACAAATATTTACTTAATACGATAAATATTTATTTACGAATATTTTAAAATTAATATTTTAAGTACGATGCTCTTTTCTTCTAATGGTACTCCGTTTTTCTATTGGCACAGTTGAGCGTTGTTCTTTGTAGTATAAATATTGTTAATAAACAGTGTAATTAAAAACTACCTTTAATTTAACATAATTAAGGTTAAATTCTAATTTCGTCATTATGTCCACAAAAAAGTCCAATACCCTACGAAAGTATTTTACAGACTTGGGTGATTATTTTGCTTCTTGCAACATTTACAAAACTAAATTATCATTCAAAACAGTTATATCCAATTTAAATGAAACATTTAAATAGAAAACATTCAATGCAACAATAATCAATGCGGAACAATCTGTTTGTTCCGAACATCTTACATTATTTAAAAAAAACTTGGCTAAAATAGCAAAAATATTTTTTTTAACAACGTGATCCATTTTTTAAAATTAATGGTAATTATTGTAAATAATGTGACTAATTTTTTAAATATACTATCTAAATGACTATGCCAAATGGATCATTTAGTTACGAGTCCTAAGCCTGGAGCCATAAACATTTATGTTAATATGAAGGAAAAAAGAAACATTTTATTTTATTAAAAACGTCTCATTTAGATATTATGGGAATTTCCACCAATTTTAACAGTAAGAAATAAAGGATATGAACATTGAACCCTTCATAATAGGTAACAATTAAGATTTATTGTACGTCTCCCCCGACTGTAAGTTTATAGCCATTTGTTATATGGTCCTCTCACAACGGAATTACGCCGCCCATACTCGTCGAGTATTTTGTCACCGATATCTTATAATACTCGTACTCAGTACTGATGCGACTCTTGTTTTTTAATCGAGTGACTCGAGTAAATTTGTAAAAATCGTTTTCAAGTGAAAAAAAGTGAATCGAATCCACGTGTACTCGAGTTGCACTCGAGTTACCGAGTCAACTCGTTGCATCGAATAAACTCGAGTCAACTCGCCGCACCGAGTCGATACGGTGAGCACTAGAGAGCATTAGTCAACGTTCGTTGACTAAAGCTTATATAAATAATACTAAATGCCATAAATAATACTAAAGTACGTACCTTACGTGTTAAAACTTGCTTGCGCGTGCAAAATTGTAAATAAAATTTATATTTGCGTTCGTTCATTTGTTTTTTGTACTGTTTATACTAACGTAGTGCTAAACTGTGATATAACATAGAAATTAGTGTCAAGTGTGAATAATTTGTCCTTTATTTGTGTTTATAGTTCAAAATAAGTGGTAATAATGAAACATTGAAACAAATAGGGTCAGTTAATTGAAAATGAAATTAAGTAATAGCATTTACGTATGAAGAGTAATCCCCATTTTTATCTTTTTCAGTCCAGTGATATTTTTGCAGGTGGGAAAAGCACAAGCCGGCATTTTAAGCTATATTGTCACGTAACCTTTCAGAGCTGTGTCTTAAATTGCACTGACAGCCGTGTTTTAAAACTACGCATTTTATGCGTAGTTTTTTGGATACACTTTTGCGCGTGTTCTCGCCTTCTGGAGTACTCTTTATTCTAAGCCCGGAACAGTAAAAAAAGTTACTACAGATATGTGGAGTTCCGAAAATAACAAGTCTTATTTGACGATAACAGCTCATTTTGTTTTCAATTTTAAATTATACGCGCGCACATTAAGTGCAACAGAAATAAAAGATGTACAATGTTCTGTTGTTATAGCTAGCGTTTTATAGGTAGCTTTGGAGGAATGGAAAATCAGTGACAAAGTAGTTACTATCGTAACTGATAACGCGAGTAATATTAAAAAGGCGATATTGGATTTATTAAACAATAGAAACCACTATTACGTAGCTCATAGCATAGAAGTGGATGTTGATCGATGAGGCGATTTGAGAATAATATTACCATAGCAGAAGTTTTTTTACACGTACTTATTGCGCCGTCTTTCTTAAACTTCATCCCAAAAATTATTCGCTAGATATGATTCTAGCTTAGCAAAAAATTGTTTTCATTCGAGCAAAACAAAATACTATTAATTCAGTGCAAACTCTAAATAAGGTACAAGAGGCATATAAGGCCCACCTAATTTGTAAATTGAATATTCGGTTTAATTAATAATAAAAACATATGGAATTATGTTTTACGAGTGATTTATTTATCAAAGAAATTGAGACATAAAATCACTTTCTATAAGAGATCAATAATAAAAGAAATATTAAAGTTTTTATAAACTCCTTCAATGAGCCTTATTAAAATATCACAGTATAATAAGGCCCGAGAAAAAGAATCATTTTTTCTAAAAATAACCAACGGAATCTGTCCCTAGAAATATATTTAACATAAAACAATCAACAAAGAATATTTTTTAAAGTAATCCTCATAAAAAAACTACTTTGGGCCTTATTGGTCGCCTGGCTGTTTAAAGACATAGCAGTTGTATATAGGTCATACTCTTTTCAAACATAACTAAATATAATAAAATAAAATCAATCTTCATTCTCATAAACTATATAAAAACAATAATTATCGTCAAGTATTACAATACTTATTTAAAAACTTTGGAGTAAATTAAAAAATATAAACTTATTCGCAGTCTTGGCAAAAAAAATTCCCTATCTGCTTTTGTCAGCCTCACACATTCTTCGTGGTACCATGTTTTGCACTGTCCACACTGCCGCATCTCAGAAATATATTCTTCTCCATAAGCTCAGCAAAACCAATTTCCTTATGCTAATAGTTTTTTTTTCTTTTCTCTTTTACTGGTCCCAATTTCCCTTTGAAATTATTGTCCTTTTTTAATTTCTTTAATTTTTTCTGGATTCTCTTATTTTCTTTTCCTTTTCGTTAAAAAGTTTCTTGGTAACCTGCTGACCTTTGTAATTTATTGTTTTTCTTTTTGGTTTAATCTTTACGGTAACGTAGTTGGATAAAAATCATTTCGATCATAAACATCTCTTTCCTCTTCAGACAAATAAACATTTGTCCTACTGAGTGACTCGTTTCCAAACTTACTCAAAAGTAGCGATTGTTGTTCACTATTCATCTCAGGATATGTTTCTGAATCAGAACTGTAAATAATATGTGGAAAGTATTGAAATCCAGTGTTTCCTGAAGAAGCTGAAGGTTTTGAAGATTTTGTTGGGGTAACAGAATCAAACTGCAATTCTATTTGTGATTCTTTGCCTAAGGAATTAGTAGGGACTTCATAGTCAACAACCTGTTCAGAGATTGGAGTAGGTGTAACATCTATTTGAGGTTCTAGCTGGTCCTGAGAGGTACACTGACAGCTTTCTTTTGAAATTGGCGGTAACACAGCAATGTTTGTGGCTGTAATTCTGTTGGTCGATTTTCCTAATGATATAAGTATCAGGTTAATAACAAGTCAACAGATTTGACTAAATGTATGGTAGGATAATAAGGCCCAGAGTGAATTTTCGTGGGTCTTATTACCCGCGTAACCTAATCTCAGAAAACTGCTAATAATTCATTTAAAAATAATCCAAGAAGAAACTAAATTAAAAAATATTGAATAATAATAATGTGTTCTAACAGTTTACTACTTAATTTAAGTACAAAACAATAATTATACAAAAAAATTACCGTTTTAAATCACTAAAAGTTGTAAATTCACGTAAACGCACTCCTCATGAGGTTTGAATGCATTACTGTTAAGATGGCGGCGCCAGCGACGGTAGCACCACGCGGACCTTTTTATGTAAAGTGTACCTATATGTACGTAAACTTATCTTCCGTTTAAAACCATTTGGACCCAAGTTTTCAAATGTGGGTCTTATTAAACCGCGGGCCTTATTTGCCGCAAGTACCTTATTCGCAGTAGAAAAAATATAAAACCCAATACTTTGAAAATGACAATTGATAGTAAATGAATTATCAAATGATAACTATGGACTGTAGACAGAATTTTCTTTTATAACCATGAAATCAAAAACGCATATTAGTGACGTCTAAAATAAAAAGTATGGACTACTTCGCAAAGTTCAAAATGTGTATTGATTAGTTGACATTTTAAGTCATTCAAAAATTTCTGTCAAATAAATTTTACACTATAAATGTGGAAACACCGATTTTCGATATTTTTGTTCACATCATCTATGTGTCGATGTTTAAGAGAACCTAACATCGAGGTCAAAATATCGATGTTTCCATAACATCGATGAATACCGATCATCATCCCTATAAGAGACGTCATGGCGGACCTCACTTTAAGCTATTTGTTGTAGAAAATATTATTTCCTAAGTCTGTTAAAATGGAAGTGAAAATACTTATTGTATCAGTACGTAACAATACGCTGATAGCATATAAAACAATTATATTTTTGCGGCTAGTGCATTTTAAAATTTTCAGTTATAAAATATACTCTAATTCATTAATTTCTACAGTTTCTCCTAAAAATCTTTATCACTGTTTAATCACTATACATAGATTTACAAATATTTTGGTTTTATTTAAATTAAACTAAACAAAAAGTTATGAAAATAAAATCTATGATCATAAAACTGTCAAATGCCTCCAGACTATGATGAAATTTGCGCGCGAAATGTTGATACCATAGATAATATAGTTGATACGCAATGGAGTTTATACGGACTAGGGAATATTTAGTATGGAACACACAGATTATATACTAAATAGATGGTCAACTGCAAGCAATTGTGCGAGCGAGATAGCACTTTCGCGTTTCCAAGTACTATGCCTCTATATTCCCCTGTTGCCCAATCTAATGAAGTGCTCAGCAAATGGGCACTCGCTGCAACTTCGTACTTTCGCTGCAACTCGTATTTTTGACAGGTGTACTTTTCTTACATTTTAGGTTACAATTGAAACAACAATTCTGAAATTAAAAAACTTTATTTGAAAAAAATTCGCCAGTTCGAGCGACATAACTGAAAAGAACTAACAAAAAACTTAGTGGCCACATACAAACACATTGAATGAACGTTTCTATTTTACAAAATATCTGCCGCTTTTACATATCAAGATGTACTTAACTAGCTTCTATCATTAAAATAATATAATTAAAATAATACTTTCAATTTTAATATGAATTTTCATTAAATAAATTGTTAACTCTCCTTTTACTGTTTACTGCGTTATAACTCTTAGAGTTTTCAACATCGATTAATTTATTTAATTCGACGTTTACATTATTCGTATAACTCATAATCTTTATAGTGAAAAAATATCAATATTCTATATCTTACAGCTTTATTCTATATCTTAGTAAAATAAAATTATTATAACCTTGCTACTATTTTGAATTTAACAATTAATCTATGAAATGAATAAAATATACTCACTATGGAAATTATACTTTATGAAGAGAAAAAATGCGGTTATCGTGGCGATTACACTTCAGTTTTGTGCTACTAAATGTAAAAAAATGCTAAATCAGGGGGATAATTTCTATTTTTTTAAACTATTTCAAAGAAATTGAAACTATGCGCTGAATAAAAAGAAATAAAAAGGATACGGTTCTGGCACAATCGTTGATTTAAAAGATTTTTGTACTCATTGTAGGCTAATTTCTATATCCTACTTAACCTAATTTATACATTCAGTTTAATATCCCCAATATAAATAGTCGACAACAAAGTTAATAAAGTATCAAATACAAAAAGTAGAATATAAGAATGTCATAATTATTCCTGTGATATTTATACAATTATAAAAATTTCTAAAAAACAAATCTAACCTAATACATATGAATAAATTATTTTGTTAAAAATTATTTTCTAAATAATCTTTTATTCATTGGCATATTGACTACATTTTCAGCTGAACAAATCACTTGGATGCAGTAACAACTTAATTTTATCTTTTAAATCAATATGCTCGTAGTTGTTGTATATTATATGTTAGCATCATTACTAAAAATCTCATTTTCACAATCTTTTGTTTTAATCAGAAGGCTACGCGCAACCTAATACACATGCAGTATTTGGTATAAATTAACAAATTTGGCAAATTTTGAAAGCGAATGCAATATACCCATCAATGGTACAGCGAAAAACTTTTGCAGAAACTTGTAATTCGGAGCTATTCTTAAATATTGACAAACAACTTTGCATCCATACTAAATCTGTGCCATTTCTTCTTCAAGTTCTGATTCAATAATTACCTTTTAACAAATATTCTCTAAATTACTTAAATCTTCCAATGACTTATAAAAAAAAATTTAATCTCTTCGTTCAATTTTCGTACCACATTCTGTTTTGGTTGTTTTTACCACCTCCAACTGCAAATAAAAGAACAAATTATTTAACCAACAATGTACATATATAATATTGTAAATTTATATATGGATTCTTTTTGGTTTGTAATAATTGCTTCATCATAATTACATAATGCGTATGACGGTGATGTTTTTTTGAGAGTGCCGGCGGCTAAGTCTGCTATTCTCCACATGCCGTAACTTCTTAAATCCGCTTGTCTAAAAAGAAAATTAAATTATTAGCAACTTCTTTGTTGTTGATTATTAAAACGCGAATGTAACTTTGATGATGAGTTTGAACAATATTATCAATAAAATGTATAATTGATTCGATGCTATTATCAAATTAATAATTTTCCGTGAAATGTTTACTTACCGTGAAATGTTTACGGCTACAACCCAATATACAAGAGCGATCTTTAAAATAATTTCCTCTTGTTACGAACAAATGTAACAAATACAACAAAATTTGAATTAAAAGTGAAAATATTACAGATATTATAACCAAATGTAAAACTGAACTATAAAATAATGTTAAGTTACAAATTTACAGTTTGACAAACCAATTCAAATAAAGTTAACGATTTTAAATTTCGTATCATAGTCTTTTTTTTTTCTTTGATTATATAGCGTTCGTTATCGCTGCTCTATGTTCCATAGACAAAATTTTATGTGTGCGAAAGAGATAGGGCTTTCGCGTTCCAATCGAAATATTTGTATGAAGTAAACCCACCCTGATGGAACATACACAAACTACGAATGTACGGAATACTAGCTTGGTCAAAAGCTACGAACATGAGCTTATTACGTGAAACATTTTTGTTCCAATCTTTCCTAAAAAGGAATTTATATAATAAATAGCTCGCGCATGTCCGTAATTGTTTTGTTCCTTTTGCTCTTATAGAAATTGCCTCATTGCAAACAAAGATAAAAATCTGCATATTTTGTAAAATAAGATAATATACTAGGTTGTCCAAAAGTATGTTATAAATATGAACTTATTACGCGAAAAATTTTCTATTTCAGTATTTCCTAAGAAAGATTTATGTGATGAATGGAATAATCTAAATATATACGTAATTGCTTTGTTTCTTTTACTCTATAGGTGAGTCATTACAAATAGAGATACAAAGCTTACTAGCTGTCCAAAAGTATAGATGTTGGAATATGAGCTTATTACGTGGAACATTTTTTGTTTCATTCTGTCCTAAGATATTTATGTGATTAATGAGATAGCCTGAGTGTGTTCGTAATTGTTTTGTTTCTTTTGCTCTTAAGGAAATTGAGTCATTACAAATAGAGAGAAAGCTGCATATTTTGTAACAGGTATCTATAGAATGTCCTACAGTAATATGTCTGTTCCATGCAAATATAGTGTATACATACGCCCCACTTCTATCAGCAACACTCATGATTTTTTCCATATATTAATTATTAATAATAACTGAGATATGGTCTTTTTCGTAATATATTAGACCATATATAGATACCGACAAAAACATGGCTATAAAAAATCATTGTCACCACTTTTTAAATTGTTTTCATTTTCATCATATTTGAGGCTTTGCAATTTCATCATCGGCCAAGTATTCTTGATTTTCTGGATCTGATAAATTTCCACAATCTACCTCACTGTAATAAGTATATGTAGATTTTCACAACTTGAATAACTGAAAAAAAAAGTAATGTAGTCGTAACCAGGTTGAATCACTCTTCATTTGCTTTACATATCCGCTCTGACCGAGTGCCCGTGCATACTTATCGAAGAGTGTGTGTATGGCTATCATAGTGGCTTAAAGGTATTAGGTAGGATAGCATTAACACAAATAACTACAAACGTTATGAACTAAAACACGGAGTGTTTGGTCTTTTCAACCCATGTACGACTCTCGGATTAAATTTGTGTATCTGGTGAATACTTACTAAGCATCTTATAAACGGAGTTATAGTTCATCTAAGATATGGAAGTTTGATAAAATACTCCCTTTTCTTTTTAAACGTTATCATACGTAACTTTTGAATTCAAGCACTGATTTAGATGACTTGATGGATAAACAGAAAACTTCCAAGAAAATGTATTGATAATATTTATGATTTAGTAAAGAAATATTTAAGACTTCTACAATTGGATTGGTTAATCAAGGTTATTAAATTTAAAATCAGTATTATCACCATATAAACTTTAAATATATTTTATAATTTGTCTGTGCCCAAGTTTATGTTCCCTTATTTCAAGCCTAATTATATTTTTGAACAAATTTTTGTTAAAGTTGTCCTTCAATCTTAATAAAATAAAAAATGCATTTAGAGAATAACTCAATGTGGGCTCTTGTTCATTAGAATAGTTTATATGAAAGAAAGGCTTTTAGTGAAGTTTCACATAGAAAACCCGTTTACATACCCCCCAAAAAAAAAGTTTCACGAGAAAAGCAGTTTCACATAGAAAAAATAAATAATGATTACATCGGAAACATAATTATAAGTTTCACACTAGCACATAACTACCAAGTTAGATGTAACTACCTTACCTAGAGTTTGTTTGATGCCTTTATTTGCCAGTTAACTATACCAAAATAGAAACAACCAAATTGACATCAACGTTATCTGCACAGAAATTGTCACTATTTAATATTGAATGAAGGCAAAAAATCAAGTGGTAAATGAAACACGAATTTCAGCAATTTGATTTTATTCCACCATAGCTGACGTAACAAAAATCACATGCCGTAAGTACCAGAGATGTCCATTTAAAATTTTTCTTGTATACCAGCCTCCAAGTAATGTAGAATTCCATATTTACTTAATATCAATAGATAATAAATAGTTACAAATATTTTAAGTACGTCGACAATTCACAGAAAAATAAATATTTCATTAAACATTGATCTAATTGCTTTCTATAGGAAAACATAGAAAATAATAAATTGTTTTCAAAGTCGATTGGAGAGCTATAAAGCCATATTTCTCACCAGTTTAAATTAATTTAATTTATAATATGACCTGCTCATAACTGTGAAGTAAAATAAAAGACACCAATGTTTGCTATTTCCCACTAAATCTTGAACATACTGACAAATCACATTATATTAACACTATACATCAGTTTGTGTCTTACCGAGTAGAACACATTTTGGCAGACAATATATTAGTTACAGAAGCTAAATAATTGAAAATAATAAAACAACAAATTACTTAATTCCACACAGAAAAGTATACAAATATTTACTGTTAGGTAAGACAAAAGTCAATTGAAGGATGCTTACTAGCTTCCTCCACCTCTTTATTACAATGGGTTAAGTCGAAATTATATGTTTAAAACTAGACCCATTATATACAAACAAGTGACTATCATCAGGCACATATACTCACGATAAAAACTGTGGAAAGGACTTTCTAGATTTTTAATATTATTGTTTATTATTGTTGACATATCGTAATTCTTTATGAAGAAGTAACAGCAACATATAAGACAGGTCATTGAAACTCAATGTAAATTTCTCCTTTGTTATTTATGAAAAATTGAATTTAAAATGTCTACCCCAGTTAATTTTTTCATTGATATTAAAGTCCTACTACATTCAAATGATACAGATCTAAAATTCAGGGCATAACAGACCATACTTTTCTCTAAAACTGAACTTGGCATCGACATTGCGTACAGATAGAAGTTGTCGCTCCTAAGAACTTAATAATAATAATACTTTTTTGGCATTTTTGGATGACCAGGTCTCCATATTTCTTTAAATGAGTTAACTATGTAGTTAACACTCGTTTATTGCTGCTCTCACTTGCAAATATTCATTTGTATATTTTCTCACAATCACTTGAATCTAATTTACAAGGCATTCACTTGAGTCGTAACGAAGCCCTACTCTAATGGAATTAGAAACTGAGAACCTTAAAACGCAATACTACAATTTTACTATTGATACAGACGAGAGCCACAATTGCACGTTTTAAAGAATTATAATTGCAGGAAACAGGGCAGATAAAGTTAACAAGAAAAAGAGATTTATAATTTTGTCACCTATAACTTTAAAACTCTAAAAGTACATAACAACACTTAATTTTCTTTCTATTAAGATTGCAGTTAACATTGCAAGCTATAACACGAAAATTGCAAATTAACTACACAAATAACTGAATTTAACTTTATAAATTGAGACATGCCTGCTTGCTATGTATGATATAGCAAGTTAAATTTTTAACTCGCTGAGAAACTTTAACAAGTATTATCATTTTTTCCTGACACACCCAAAAATATATGACCAAATATTTTTTTTATTATTCCAAAACTAAGTTGTTTACCAAAAATGATTACGACAATGATAACTTTAATGATCTGATGCCTAATCTGATAAAAATATAATCATTTATTTTAAGATGAAGAATTATACAAAAATATGTTTTTTTTAATACATATTAATCTATACAATACCTCAACTAGTGATAAAGATATAAAACTAGAATGAAGCATCAATTAGCTAGGACACTGAATGTGAATTAAAACTATACAACTACTTTCACAGAACTTGTTTTTTCACAAGAAAACATATTTGCTGACACTTCAAGTACATTTACTGTTAGAAATTAATTTGGTGTTATTTTCCAATTACAACACTTCTTTCATTATTATTTTGATAATAGTATCAATAATAGAATTTACTTTAAAACATTTAAACGTATGCAGAGATAGGTATATAAAAATTAAATTATTTAATAAAAGTTTATACAAATGGAAACAAGTGGCTACAAAATTCATTTCTAAACATAATTCACAAATATAGAATAACATTTATTCTAAGTATATCCATTCTCTACGATATTAGAAGTAGTTTAACCTACACCGGAGTCGCATTTCAAACTTTCAACGCTATACCATTATTCTTTGGCGAGTCCAACTTTGGGCTGCGCGTTTCTCGTTGGTTGATACGGTGCGTCTTATCAGTTCCATTCTCAATATGAGTACCGTTGTTCATTGTAGCCTTCTTCTTAGCCGGTGTTTCTTGATTATTATCTATGGATTAAAGTAAGATTTATATTACATTCATCACATCTAAGTTTTGACAAACTTATAATATGATTTAGTTTTTAACTGTTTTAGAGCTATGGTTTTTTACACATATATACTTAAAAATGGCAAATAAATCTTTTGTTTTTGTTGTCATTTAACCCTTGTCTCGAAAAAAAACTGTATCTCTTCCAAAAATTATCCAATTTTAATAATTTTTTTGGTGTTTTCTTAATAAAAACTTGTACAAGGATAATAAAATACAAAGAAAATTGTGGAAATATATATTGTGAAAAAAAATTATAACAAAAACTGAAATCAAGGTCATATCATATTTTCGCAGTCCGGTACATCCTCCGTATCAGCAAAATAATTGTTATCGTCACTATTATCACTATCACTCAAAATTTGCATTACGCCAAATTGTGAGCGCACCACAATGTCACACAATTTGAAAAATGATCATTTTCACTCAAATTATTTTCGTATTCCTTATTATTTTCGTACATTATGGGTTAAAATTTTCT
The DNA here is from genome assembly GCA_039881145.1 of Druceiella hillmani. Lineage (NCBI taxonomy): Eukaryota > Metazoa > Arthropoda > Insecta > Lepidoptera > Hepialidae > Druceiella > Druceiella hillmani. Next base: position 30,673,431 of record JAYKKI010000003.1, on the reverse strand, counting down.
TTTCCTGGATCCTTTTTATATTGTAATTACTGATAATATTATAATTTGAACTTTATGTAACACGTAGAAAGATAAAAAATTAGCGATGCGTGCGAGCGACCTAAACAGCAATTGATTTCACGAGCGCCATCGCGCTCGTCGGCACTCTAACGGTTAATATACGATTGTCACTAAGAGAATTACATATTAGCATTTCTTTCTCTCTAACGATCACAGGCTGTGTTTAGGTGCTATCAATTTTATTTACACACAGAAATATAGATTCACGGAAGAAAAGAGCAACATACATTAACGTGTCACTGTTGTGTTTATTAAGAATAGTTTTAACAGGTATTAAATAATTTTTTGGAATACCAATTATGTGAAAACATTTAATTACGTATAAAATGTGTTACAAATTGTCTTACTTAAAGTAGCTAAATCTCAAATTGAATTATTAAAATTGGTAATATATTGGATTGGAAGTGGTAATATATCAAACCTATATCTTTTATGTCAGATTTAAATTTTCTATTTCTTCTACAAGATAGTTACAAGTTAAAATTCAAAATTTTTTTTTTAAAACTTCGATGTCTAACGTGTTAACTAAGAATGTCAGTTGAAGAGAATAATAAATAGAATTAAACAAATAAAATAGACAAACCATCATTTTTGGTATCAGTTTTTGCTTCTCTGTAAAACTTTTTTGACGTCTTCCAGTCTTCTTTCAGTGACAAGTTAAACATAGAGTAGTCAGGATTACCAGTTACTTCCTTTTCAATGTTTAAGAACTGTGGGAGTAATTTTAAAAGTTCATCCTTCTCGTGAGCACTGTAGGTTTCGAGTAGTATAAGTCCTCTGCACCTGCAATAGAAAATGGGTCTTTTTCAGAATTACATAAAATAATTTCTCTAAATTTAACAATGTTTATTAGGTAGATTAATATATAATAACAATTTAATTTCACTATTGTTTTATGTCAATACAACAATGTTTTGTAAACATAATTTAAGAAAATCCATTCAAAAAGTTCTATATTCAACTTAGTATAATATAAATAAAGGGCGATTTATCAGTATCTCATAAGGTTAATCAATCACTGTTTTGTGACTATAGTTAAAAAAGATCACATCTCTAAATCTCGAGTGATTTTTACCAAAATCACGTTTATAAAAAAACTTACCAATCAAATTGATAAGCAAATGTACTTTATCAGAACTTTTTGATTGACACCTTCTTTTGAACAACATTCCAAACATAGACAAAATTATGATAGTAGTCAATCAAATTTTCAGATTCAATCTGTATTTAAAGTAGAAATTGTCGATAAATAGAAGTCAAAAATAAAAATAGTGCAAAATACTTTACCTGGGATGTGCTGGTTCTCTATACATATCGAGCTGATAATATTGGTTGTTTATAATGAAACAACGTCTCTTTTTAAATATGGTGAAATGAGCATCATCACGTTGCGGAAGAAGATTCAGATAATCTCTATGAGTGAGCTGGGTCCTTACTTCGACTGACTGCCCGTACAATTGTGGTCTACGTATTGTATGTATATAAGACCAGTGTCCTTTTTGGCCACGTTTCCTCAATCGTGCCTGAGCTTTCCTCAGATCGGACTGAAGATAATTATGTACGACATCAAAGTCTTGGAATCGTGGAAATTCTGAATCCAGAGGCAATGGTCCCTTTATGAGGAACTTGCGTTTACGTGAGTTCTGGAGGAGTCGGTCCCCGGTTTCGAGTCCTATCTTCTGGCAAATAGTCGCTATCATGCGATTTATTTTCTTGTCAAAGTCAGTGGAGTTGTCGATTACGTCAAAGTATGGATGGCCAACCCAAGCAGCTGCTGCATTGTAGTCCATTACTCTGGCTAGCTCTACACCTTCGGAACGGCAAGCGTGTTCCTGTAAATATTAATAAATTTTTAAATTAATAAACAAATACATTTAGTTTAACACAGTATATATAATAGAATATATAATAGAATTATAAAGACTGTTAACTGCAAATTTAATTTTTGTTGAACTTAATTTTGTATAAATTACACCAATAAATAAATAATAGAAGGTACTTGTTGAATTATTGTCGGTAAATAAATTATTCATTTGATAACTACTGAACTACAAATTAACACATGCAATAAAAATATAATTGAGGGATATGTATATTATAAATAATTTTCCAAATGGTTAAAAAAACTGCAGACAATTTTTGTCAAATAATTAACCAAATTTTATAATACAAATACTTTTTAATTTTCATAGTATATCCAATGTTTGATTGAACACGGTATTAAAGAATGATTAGAGGTTTCGCACAACTGTCCTGCCTAATTTAAACTTAACAAGTCACAGTAATAAATCAATTATCTTTAAGTTTTATAATAAACACTTAAAAAAATGTTATATATTTTTTAAGTTGTATTAAATATAATTGTACTGAACAAAAAAAAACTTTTAACGGAATGCTATCTTTAGCTACAGGTGTTTAAAAATGCTGTTTTTACTTCCTTTTTTGATAATTTTATAACAAATTGTCGAACTAAAAAATTGAGCGGGAAAAATCTGATCTACGAAATTCTAATTACACAAAATATTTTTTCTGCAATTTAGCAGCAAAGAAAACAATAGAAAATACAAAACCATAGAGAATACCATACAAAACATTTAAACTAACAATTGACAAACTTATACATTCAAGTTCTATAAACGCTTTACTCTTTGTTCACCAGTGTATGTCTTCCAAAATTTGGAAATAGACAAATCTTAACTGAGTTAATTTTATTAAATGAGTTTTACTTTTTCTAGCGTTTATAAAGTAAACTCTATAATTTTAAGATCACACCAGTCTTTCAAAAGTAGAGTGCTCGAGCCACATCACATTAGGCTGAATTTTCTTTTTTTAGCCTTACCTGACCTCACTTCTAACTCAAATATTTGGCTTATTAAGAAATTTGAATTTCTCATATATGCCTATTATATTCCTTTTAAAACAGTTATCAAATTTATTACACCAATATGATCTACAGATAAACATCTATAAATAAATTAATGACATTTTAAAAGAATAAAAAACACCTTTTGTAAGTATGGTGTCGCATCTTTTCTGGTATCGAAGGCATAATGTTCTAGTAACATTTTTATTAATTTTTTTTATATCTATAGTATGGAAGACATTAAAATATGTGTTTGAGTCTAATATTTTTTCACGTGACCATTCAATGATTTATTCAATTTGCAGCAGACCAGTTAAACAGTTCACCAGTTAAATAGTTCATCAAAACTTTCATACATAAATTAACATACAGTGAGGTCAAAATGCAAACACCTCACATAATAATAACTTAATTAATAATTCACCTCAGTTGTATAAAAGTTTTCGGCACCATTGGCCGCTGATACCATGTGAATAATTTGATTGTATCGGTTGTCCCGTAACTCCACACTGTTCCAGTTATTAGAGGCCAACATCTTTTCCCATTTCTCCTTGGATATAACTGTGAAAAATAACACAATTCAATTTAAACATTTGTTTCTGTCTGTCTTTTGTTTCTCAAACTTACTTAAATAGGATATGATGTGATATTATTACGTGAAACTTTATAATTATCACTATTTTTTTAAATTACTTTGATGTATAACCTGTAAGTAAATTGGCTTCATCCAGTATATAGATTGGGACTTACCAATTCTGAATAGCAAATCTTCAATGAATGTAAGGTACTAAACATTACAAAATCAAGTAGAGATTTTGCATAAGTGGTGCACAAGATCTGTCAAATGCATATAACACTATTAAGTGATATACATAATCAATCTAAAAATTTCATAAAGTATATCTGTATTTATTTCACAGTTTTTTTAATTTTTTTCCTTCAAAATACCTCCCTACACTCATACTAAGGAAATAGAAATTTTTGTAACAAAAAATATAACTTTCATGCTGAGAAATAAGGCATTTGCTAAAAAATATGAAATTTCCTGCTATAAATATAAATTTCTAACACCAATGCCCAAATGAAATATAAAAAGAACTTACATGCACTTGCGTCCATAGCGCCCCTGTCGCATATAATAAGGCAATTTCTTTTACATGATTTGCCAAGTTCGAAGAATGTGTTTTCAATCTGTATCATAGTCCGTAAAAGGTTCTCTTGAAACTTGAATGCTGTAATAAAATAAAAACATTTCCATAAAACATTCACACCAATTCATCTATAATAAATTAAACATAGTCTGTACAAGGTTGTGAATTTTTCTGAAAGAATACAGCTGTGATTTTATGTAAAATGTGAATATATAGCCCCCCATTCTGGGCAATTCACTAGTAAGTTTACCGATAGGAATATAAGCTGTTACATCACATCATTCTGGCAAGTGTCATATGACAAAAATGTGAAATGCAAACAAAATTTGTATATTTTTATTTAAAATATATGTAATCAAACTCCCAGTCGTAACAAATATTTTTAGTCGGCAAGCCACTATCCAATAATGACACATTATATCTGTTTTGAGTGGATCAACTGATAGTCTGTCCTAAACAAATAAAGCTGCGAAGCATTTTTCAATGAAGCGCATTGTCTAAGTAGGGCACAGTAGACTGACCGATAAATTTACCCACATTTTCTCGGGAGAAATATTTGGCACAATACGTCTGCTGCGCGCAGAGATACCTCACCTCAAAAATCGGAATACAAAAGGGTTTATAACTCTTGCATTCCGATATTCATTGCAGATAAGATACAATAATTTAATAAAGACAAAATTGAAAAATTTTGTGTTATAAATAAATTATACGTCGCGACAAAGATAATAAAAACACCGTATCTCAATTCAGCGCGACAACGAAGCAATCGTCTACCTAATAAAAGTTATTATACCATTTATTAAAACTTTGAAATATTCCTCCAATTTAAAAAAATTACAGATTTCTTAACAAAATAAAAAAGTATTGCAATAAAAATAGATTTTGACTTGGGCAGTCGAAATTAAAATAAAACTATAAATATGTGTACTTATTATCTTTTGTAAATAAAATTGTTAGCATTCTATTTATTTTTTGTTTGTTTTTTAAAGTAAATGAAAATGCCATGGCTTTTCAACGAGACACGCAATCTTTAGTAGCAACGATTATCATTAATCTCGATTTCTAAACTATGTCACGCGGCTTAGTCATTCAACTAACCGAGCAGTTTTCCATATCTAACCAATATCGGCAATCAATCGAAACGTCAAACTGACAAATCGCCTGTAAGCAATTCTAAAATTTGCGGTTTCAAGGTGCCTACGTAAACGTGACCACCTGCAATAACAATCTATATCTAGTTTCACCGAGCTCAATGAACAATTCAAACTTGCCAGTCTACGGCCTTCAATATTTTCCACCGACAGCAGACAATTAGTCATAGGGATTCTGGTATAGGAATATAAAGATGTAATTTTAAACGGTTCACACAAAATAAAACTTTAGGTTACGAAAAATAATGTTTAGTATTTTCGGCCGAAATTTCAAAGCAGAATCGGTATCTGCGCAGTATAAATATAATAAGCTAAATCAGCGAAGACGCCAGAGCGCGTGACGTCGGGGCGCGGCCCAGAAAGGAGTCCGCGCGTCACACGACAAATGGCGCGTGATGTCACACTACGACCGGTGCGACCAGATATTTCGTTTTTTAAATAATATGTCAAACGTGTATTGAAATGTGAAATATTAGTGTATTGTTTAATTCCAATTATAACAAAAAAAAAACGGATTTCAAATTCATCATGCTTGCTTCATTTTTTTTTCACCAAATTTATTTATTACAGTCAGAGTAAACTATATCGACCTAGATGGAGTATAATACAATGGAAGTGGAAGAAGATTACATTAACTAGAACAATACTTAAAAGACCAGGTTTTGAAACCATTCACTAAATAATAAGACTACCTACTGTTAGTGTTATTACTTAGTGAATGCTTTCAAAACCTGGTTTGAACAATAGAAAAAGTTATTGTTAAGATCATAAAGGTAAGCTGGTCAGCAAACGGAAAGAATTTAATTATCTTTATATCGCGATCAATATTTGATCAACGTCTGTTATTATTCACTAATAATATTACAAAAGTGAACTCAGTGAAAGTCGACGCTTTAAAATGTAATTTTTATATGAAAAAGAGCAGTGACAAGTGAAATATTCGAGATATAAAATGCCACGGTTTCCGAGAACGGTGCCAATCCGAATAGGACAAAAGATCGATAAATAGTTACCAGGATAAGGAAGAACGAAAATTAATTTAGCATGTCTCTCAAAAATCGTAAGAAATGCTGAGATGACAAAAGGACTAACAAACAGAGGCGAACTTAACCTACTGCAAGGCAAGGTAAAAGCCATGGCTCTAGGAAAAAAACACGGTTGAAATTGACTCGACAGCACCAGCACTAAACCAAAAATGATTCGTCTCACGCTGCGCCCGAAACTTTGAGGAAAAGTTGAATAAATGTTGTTATACATTCTTAACAAAGTAAAAAAAATAGTTCTTTTGAACAAAGTTGGGAAACATGATAAGACTGTAAAATCAAAATATAACACGGGGACGTATTTTATAAATGCGCTAGAAAAATTGTTAGACGTAAAAAATAAGGCCGAATCTGATCTCACTAAACTATGAGGTACAATAAAGAACTCGAACGTCTGCGCGCCTGTGCTCTCTGATGCCACTCAATACTTTAAACAATAACAATTATTTTAAACAACCTTTAGAAGCCGGCCCAAGGACGGCCCGATTTATCTTGGCTCCGTATGAGCTCTAAGGAAATCTAAGAAAAAACTAATGGCCTCGTTGAGCGCGCCTATATTTGCACGGCTCCCTCTGCACAGCTGTAGTCGCGCGGATCTTCGAGGTGTTCACCGCCTCTTCCTCTGTCACGCTTCTTCACTCTTCTAAATTCGAATCTAAACATATATATATATATATATATATATAATTTCGTTTCTCTTATCAATATCCGTTATCTATTCTATTTTCATCCTTCAATATTTCAAAGCGTCGCTATATTTTAAAATTGGCACTTTCCTACTCGACGTCATGATTAAAAATGAAATACATAAACATTTATTTATTTATTTCATGAATTAATAATAAAAATTGCTGAATATTTGGAAATCCACATATATGTAAAATATATTTTTAAAAAAACCAATTTCTCACAACGAAATACGTAGTAAGTAAACCGGCCCCAAGCGAGTGTTAGAATAGCCGCGTTTAATGTTTTAATAAACTTTATCGAGATCTCTATATGAAGCACAGATTTGCAAAATTTCATGCACATATATTTATATAAAAGTATGGATACTATGAGGCTGTGACGAACAGACAGATAGGAAAAAATTATACGGTTGCGAGTCTTAACTGAGGACGAATTTACGAAATTAAAAACAAATCTAAAACAATACAATATAAAAAATAAGCCGCACGTTCAACGAGACGGATAAGTAGGAAGGAACGAAGAGATAACCGTAGGTTTGGAAAGATAATACAGCTAATGCGTAATAGAATAGGGGAAATGCATAAAACCTACAACTCAGTAAATAGCAGTTTCCGTTATAAAAATGATTATTTTTATCGCAAAATCTTAGTCATAAATTATGCAAAATGGATGCCGTTTTACAAGACTAGACAGTATAAAATGACGTCAATACTGATATTCCTACTGTCATTGTATGTCAGTTCGTCAGTAATAGCTTATTACGTTTACGTTTGTGTGTATATTTAAAATAGCAGGAAAATAAAAATGAGTCAGAATTTCATTTAAAATTATTACAGAAACTTATCAAGAGAATTTGTGTCGACATGATGAGTGTTTTTATGAACCGTGTGAAATTTTAGAGTGTAGAAACGGGATTAGAGAAACAACTCCATTTTATGTTTGTATTTATTGTAATAACGTAAATTCTTATAAAATAAAATAATTTTTTTTATTATTTACAAGCGTCGCTCATAACATAATTTGTAAAAAATAGGATTTTAATAAATTTCATCATACAAATTACGAAGTTTCTACGAAAAAACTAGGTTTTTGGAAAAAAACATTTGAGCCTCATTTTTTGACACACGCGCATCCGGCAGTAAAACGGTTTTTCAAATTGAATATTTTCCTAGATAAAATTGCGAGAGGCGTTAATTATAACTTTTCTCTCAATTAAAAAAATAAAGGGAAAAATTTTCCTTCGCTAATTTGCACTCAACATAATTGTTTATTAACTTGCATTGTGATTTTCCCAACACTAAATGATGGTATGATAGTTTTTAGAAATATGATAGTTTTTCTTAATTTGATATTAGCAGAAATGCATATTCCGGACGCGTTGTTGAAGCTTCGTTTTCAAAATATTACATGTTGAAGTTGAAGTCCGTTGGTGATTTCTCATTCTGGGATTGAATGACATTCCACTTTTTCCATGTTCAGTGTGAAAAAAAGTATATTTGAAATATTTAAAATATTGACATGACAAGTGTTAATTTCGTAAATGTCAATTGCATTTTTACGGCAATAACTGAAAATCTGTTTTTCTGTAACTAACGATAACCAAGTTAGATGTAATTCTATTGGAATTAATATATAAATAAAACGTGCACAACGTTCCACCTTATTTAGATATATATACTGACTGTCCGACTTCTGATTCTAATATACTGATTCTAATCTACGAGCTATTTATATATCCGATAACAGCTCGCCTATAAGCATGCAGTCACGTATCGATTAAAAATATTAAACAAAAAAAAACTTTAAACAAAAAGCCCTCCCTAAAAGTCCCAACAATTTACTCGGTGTATTATTATTTTACCGAGCTGTTTTATATTGATATGATGGTAATAGGGACATAAATATTAGAATATTTGAATACATGTATCGATATCGAATTATACAAAAATAAAAAACACGAAATTTTTATAACTTTTGAACAAAAAAGTTTTTAGTTTAAATCTTTAAAATGTGAAATTTACTATTACTATATTTTATTTTTAATCGGCCGATTGCGTTGAAACAGAGCCTATATTTATTTAAACTAATAATAAGCCAGATACAATATCGTGATATGATCGGTACATTTTAGTTACGCGGCAATAAAAAAATGGGTTAATGTATTTTACCCAAACCCTACAGTATCCACCGGTGAGAACGGCATCAAAATCTTTTTAGCCGTTCTTTCGTGATGCTCCACAGATGCACAGACAAACAAACAAATATTTCAGAATCATGCAATTAATTTAACACTCCTCAAGTTAGACTACGTATTTTTTCCAAAAAGATAATTTCTGAGGGCGGTTGCAGTTTTCACTAAAGCATCCCATTCTTCTAAATATTTCAGCATAGATATTAGAACAGCATCTACTCCTGTACATTTTGAAATATTATGGACGATTTCATTTGAATTCACGAAAGTCGAAAGATACGGAAGATCAGACTTCAAATCTATCAATGTTTGTAAACAGTCCTCAAGTTTCAAAAAGTTATCAAACAGTCCTCAAGTTTCAAAAAGTGGCCAATCATATTAAATACCCAGCTTCGATAAATTTTGTAGTCCGACATTAAATGTACTGTTTACCGTAGTTTTCATTAAAGTCCCAAAGGGGATTTCCTCCCATCGCCACGCGCCACGTGAGGTCAAGCGTATGTTTATAGCTTGACTCACGTGGCATACAATGACAAGTTCACGATAATGTGTACAATAACACGTAACAATAATAATATACCGTGATTCCGGTATTAGTGATGTTTATCGAAAGGCAACTTAGGATTCCGATATTACGGAGCATCGAAATTTCGATATTGAAAGTACTGATAAGGCATACTTACTGTATCAATGCAAAGAAGTAACAGTTAAGTCGGGCACAAATATTTTCTCAACCGCCGCGTTGCAGGAAAAAGAAAACAAAGGTCGCTTTGCTAACATTTATTTATGTAGAATCTTTCAATACCTTTTTTTTACAAAGGTGTTACCTTGTTGCCACGTTGTCTTTCAACACGTCAAGTATCAAAGATCCATTCGCGTGAGATTTAATTACTCTACGTCTTCTTACTGCCATCCGTCTCCTATTCTATAGAGTCTCGCGCTAGAGGCTTCAATACATAAAACTACCCTCACTATTGTTTGCAAAGAATGTAACTTTATATCTTAATATCGAGCCCTAAAGTCACAACGCGCCGTCTGTCTGAACGGCATTTTGTACGTAAATAAACAATTCTTTGTATATTTAATTGACTTCTTTATATTCTTCATCTTTACAAAGTTATTATAAAAAAAAAAGTTTAAGTTGTCAAGTTATGAATTTTAATTTAAATGGAAAAGTAATACACAGACTGTAACTATGAACGTGTCTATTATTCATAGAGTGATTATGTATTGAATATAATTGAAGCGTATTCTGTAAAAAAATGTAAGATCTTTTTTCGTTGAAAATTGCAACTTGAACAGTGATTTCCAGAAACTGTTGTAAGGGTTCATATCGTTCCTTATCATTTTCTACTCAGTCTGATGCACGAAATCACCATTCTTAATAATAGACGACACGCGCTCTTTGTTTCACCGTATAATTTTGCAAAACGACCATCCAATATTTTCGTTTTAAATTATAAAAATGTCGTAACTTGTAATACAACAAAACTTTTATTTATGTAACGTGTCTCACGTATGATTATTAAGAATTAATGGTATAAACGATCTTTATTGAAAAATGTTTTTCAAAATTAATTCTCTTTTCTCATTAAATAAAAATAATAAAAATGTAAGGAGAATTAAAATAAAAATACATTTCTTACCCGATTAACTTTATTATTTTTTTAAGTTCAATTTTGGTCAGTCGGTAAATATCGATGTAAGTCGGTACTTGGTTTTATTAATATAGTCGGTATTTGGTATTAACTTACACATTTTTTTTAAATTATATCATGAGGCAATTATTTATTTATTACGTATTTAGATATGCACTTTAATGCACATCAATACATATATATATATATATATATATATATATATATATATATATATATATATATATAAAACTTATTGCTACAAGAGCAATATCTTATAGCCAGCGAGAAGAACGGTCGAACCCCACTCGGCAAATGATCGGGAATAGAAACGGGGCCTCCGCGGAACGTCCCGATATCAAAGGCCGTATGCCTCGTGAACAACCCAACACAACCCGGCGACGATTAATCTTCAGAAGCACAAAATAAAAGCCTTAAACAATTGTGCAATCTGCCGACAATTGTGTCGCAGCGACCGCGAACCCCGATTCAAAAAATGTGGCAATTAATTGCACATAGTTTTTTAGATTTTACTGCATACAAATGATATAATGGGCATCTGCTAATATTAACCTTTTTCGTCATTGCCCTGTTCATCGTCAAGGGCGGGCGCGACATCGGGCGGAAAGCGAGGCGAAACAAGTCACGAGACCGCCGACACTGCCAACGCAATAGGCATCATTGGCTATTTCGTAACGCACGTTAGCATCTTGTATCAGCTCGCTCTGATATAGGGCTGCCTATTTACCTAACGATAATGTGAATCCATCACTGACATTACCAATTTTTTAATGAAATGTGAATTGTGCTTGCCCCCTCCGCCTCTTTTATTCAACGCCTCTTAAGCTACGATTAGACTATGACACTTTGGTGTATACACTCAGTGTCCGTTTGTGAACACCACTGTCTGCGCTTGGGACATTTCTTGCGACACTTGGTTTAGTGTCGCTACACCGAAGCCGCCTTATGTATGAACAACCAGACATTTGTGTCGCAATTAGTGTCGTACTCTATCCATACTATTACAGAGTTTTGTACTGTTTTTGCCCACGACTTAGCCCGTGTGCTGATCTAAAGATTAATTCTTTGAACAGAATAATATAATTTAAAACTTAACTAAATGATATATGTACAAACAACCGAGACTCGGTCTTTCTACTCTTAAATCTTTGCATTCAGTTGATGAGTCAAAAAAGGTATTCAAATCGGTACCCAACGTAACCTCGAAAATAGTAAACTGATCTCATAGAAATTTTGAAATAAGCTTCTTCATCTAATTATATATAATACTGACGCTGACGCAGCAATAATTCATGTGACAACGTAAATACAAACAGTAATAATCGTCACTTAGCGCTTCAATGTAAAGCTACGTTACTTTGGTGTATACACTCAGTGCATACATCGAGTGTTTGTACGTGAACATCACTGCCTGCGCTTGCGTCGTTTATTGTGACACTTGGTTTAGTGTCGCGACACCGAAATCGCCTTGTGTGATCGACCAAACATTAGTGTCAGACATTTGTGTCGCAGTAGTTTATACGACTCTTTAGTCATCGAGTAGAAAACGCAAATTTAGATTATATAAATATGTATCTTATTTCAGCTGTGACAATTAGTGGTACCTGTTCTTGCACGGGAAGGTATTCTTTATTTGATCAAAATATCTCTCTATTTAGGCAAATTGACTGATGGCACAATTGAGTCAACGTGGTAAAATTTCACAATCACGTAATAAAAATAACAATTTTTTTAATATGATAAACGCAAGGCGGGTCAACTACTTATCACTTTCCAAAGTGGCATCGGCAATTTTTTTCTATTTAAACTTTGTTATATAAATCTCGTCATTTTTACAAATTTATAATTCATGAATATTTTTAATTCTATAAATGTCATATGCAAAAGGAAAGTTGCCAGACCTTGTGTCTTACGGCAAAAGTTTATAAAATTCCAGATTTTCATTGAAATGATATAGCTTTGGATATTGTGACGCAGTATCCACAATTAACGACGCCCCTTATGTCAGTCCGATTGGTATTTAGATATTGCCGCGTTATTCAAAAGAATTGAATCCATTTTGACTCTCTATCTGGTACGGTCTCTAAACGTGGTCTCTTAAACGGTATTCATCCAGGAAGTCCCTAAATTTCAAAAACTTTTTCTTCGGCTTCGTTTGCTTAACAAATTCTCCAGCGACAGTTTTTTCTTCATGAGCCTATTATTTAGATTCGCATCCACAATTTACTTACACAAAAACAATTATTGCAGGTATCGATCCAAAAAATTTATAAAATTCATATTTCGGGCAGAAAACATGGCCTATCGAGTCCAAAAACTTTAAAAAACATTCTAGAAAATACTTTTAAAATACTACTTTCGAAATAACCTTCACCGCAGCACACACTCAAAACGTTAAGACATGGAAGCAGATAGAATTTTGATTATATAAAACTACACGACTAAAAAGCTTCTGAAACACCTCATTTTTTGAAAAACGAAAATTGAACGACGCATACGCGCGCAACTTCATTGCGATGAAAGCAAGTCAATTGTTGATCTTTAAACGTCAGTCCGTTATCACCTCACTAACAAAACATCGGCCGATATGACCTACTGAATACTTGCACTGTCATGCACCCGTCAGCATACCATCGCTTGGCACTTTTTTGAGTCGCTATTAATCAAATGTTGCCACTAGAATGGAATGTGAGGCGTAACTTGATAGTAGCGTATATAATATCAAAATATATAATCATTCATTCTCAATATCACGACGACCATCTTTACCACATAAAAATATCATAGACAAACGCTGGCAACCCTAAGAGCAGAAACAACTATGACCTGGCCAAGTGCCCAGACATAACAAGTTATAAAATCCCGTTATGACAGTGGCCAACACCGCAACCGATTGAATCACAAAATCAATTACCAATGGTAAAAAAATGTTTACCGTATTGCAGAACACCAGTGTTCAAAAACATAATTACATACCGATATCTGTTTAAGTAATAACGTCACGCTTTATTCTCGTAAGTTAATTCGATTCGCTTTCATGTAATATTGTACAGGTCAAGGAGTAAATTAAATACTACACAAATGTATTATAAATACTTTCTATAAGTACCGATGCGGTCCTTGTAACAGGTTTATGAAATTATAACGTTAGTTTTAACTTAAATATTATTGTAGAATTTTAATCGCTGCAATATATTTTGTACTTGTATTCGTTCATTCTATATTCAGTACCTATCCTCCATAAGAAATACGCAAATATTTATAGAGCCCTTAACTTCGGAATATGATTATAATTAAGATATTATTATATAGTTAGACACCTGGTGGTTTATGTGAGCTATCATGAACTATTTATATCTTCTTCGATAAGCTATCATATCTTCTTCGTCATACAAATTCATTAAGTAATTTTGGCTCATATATCGAGCATTCAAATTCATTAAGTAATTTTGGCTCATATATCGAGCATACAAATTCATTAAGTAATTTTGGCTCATATATCGAGCATACAAATTCATTAAGAAATTTTGGCTCATATATTGAGCATACAAATTCATTAAGTAATTTTGGCTCATATATCGAGCATACAAATTCATTAAGTAATTTTGGCTCATATATCGAGCATACAAATTCCTTAAGTAATTTTGGCTCATATATCGAGCATACAAATTCATTAAGTAATTTTGGCTCATATATCGAGCATACAAATTCATTAAGTAATTTTGGCTCATATATCGAGCATACAAATTCATTAAGAAATTTTGGCTCATATATTGAGCATACAAATTCATTAAGTAATTTTGGCTCATATATCGAGCATACAAATACATTAAGTAATTTTGGCTCATATATCGAGCATACAAATTCCTTAAGTAATTTTGGCTCATATATCGAGCATACAAATTCATTAAGTAATTTTGGCTCATATATCGAGCATACAAATTCATTAAGTAATTTTGGCTCATATATCGAGCATTCAAATTCATTAAGTAATTTGGGCTCATATATCGAGCATACAAATTCATTAAGTAATTTTGGCACATATATCGAGCATACAAATTCATTAAGTAATTTTGGCTCATATATCGAGCATACAAAAACAACCAAACCTTATAAAAGCGAATACAATATTTTATAACTGCGCCCCTGTTTTAAAATTATTAAATAATTACATTCTCGCAGAATAATTTCCGGCTGATACTGAAGTTTATTATTTCTTCACCTATTCTTACGTTTCCAAATCAGAAATGGCGGCTCAGAGCCATCTCAACTTATAAGACATGGCAGAAATGATCTATATTAATCCAATGGTTGGCCAGAGTTCGCATAATCGCAGTCCCATTACCGTCACACTTCACATCGCCCTTAGAATATTAATCCAATTTGTCTTTCCCCATGTTTACGAACTTACGAAACCTCACTGACAAAGTGCGTGCCGTTCCGTCTGACATGAAACCCGTCTCCAAATGGTACCAACGAAGCACGGGAGTTATTTAAGCGTAAAATTACAATATTCATCATTACGTTGCGCATATTCATAATAAGAGCTCGGGCTGGTCTCCGAGCGATGGTAATTCAATGTAATTTGTCAATTCGTATACACGTTCGTGACGACGCTCGGTAACAAATAATTACACGGTAAACATGAAACGATCGAATTTTAATGGCTTCTCCTACTCCATAGCCTTGCCCTTTCCAATTTAGAAATCGCTCCCGATATTTCTAACTTCCTTTGATTTTATTTTGTTAACTAAATACGAAACGTGGCAAATATGTCGCGAAGAATTTACAAATTAAGTTTGTACAAAAATAAATTTGCTTTGAATATACACGCATGGCAAGGCTTTTAGAGCAACTGTTCGTTATTATTTCACTAATGTGGCTTTTTGATTTATAGCATGTTGGCTCTAAAATAATTTATTCAATCTCAATGAAATTTAACAGGTTTAAACATAGAAACTACCGCAAACGATTTGTTATTATTTTTAAAATATTTAACTTATTGTAACAACGCCCCTTGCTGTATAATTTGTCGTCGCTGTGGTGTGTTGGGTTGATCACAAGGCATACGGCCTGTCACGACGCGGCGCACCGCGGAGACCCGGGTTCGATTTCCGGCCGTTCGTCGAGCGGTGCTGGTGGACGGGTGCTATGGTTGGCTGTAAGAGATTGCTCACGTAGCAATAAGTCCGCCATAAGTATCAATTAGATACATTAAAGTAGATAAATAAATAAATAAAAAATATAATCCGTGTAGTCTATGGTCTAGGGTGTATAAACCGTAACTCCGTCACCGCACTTCCAATTTTTACTTGTTCTGCTCGGTAATATCAAGAGTTGTAGTACTCAAGGAATATCTCAACAATCATCAACGCGGTTCTACCACAATTCAAATAAAGTCGCAATTTTTCTGAAAAATTACTAACGATTGTATTAAAAATTCTAGATCGTGAACCTTGCCTTTTACTCCCCGAACCAATTCTTGCCCTCCACAGTCAAACTTTGTCCGTTCCAGAACATTTATGTCTGCCCTTTAAACAATTTTGAAATTTAGTCAACTTTTTATTAGCTGTTTTAGCTACACACAGCACAGCTTTTAATATTCCTATTTGATATTAACCGTTCATAGCCGATCTATTTATTGTTTACCGTGACTATATTTTTAATAGCCTTTTTATACACATAAATTCAACGGTTGTTTTACAACGTTTCATTTAACAGTAGGAGAACAATGACAAAAATCAATTTTGCCTCTATCTCCACAGATTCCGTATTTTTATAATACAAATATATGGGCTATAAGTAATCGGAATTAAACGTACGTAACATTAATAAGATGATCTTTCATTTTCCAATGACAGTTTCTATTTCATACACGAGCAAAGCTGCGTGGAAAATCTAGTTCAACTACATTAGCGCCATTCCACCATAAAATATTTAAGACAGGTGGTCCTGACGAGCAGTTCGAAGAAGTAAATCGGTCCTACTTCTGCAACGAAACCGTCAAGCTGCTTTCACATACAAACGTATCAAACAGCACCAGAATATTTGGCGCAAGCTCGCCGGCACGTAACACGTAGACAGCGGCCGCAACAATGCGTCGGCTATTTGCGTTTCGCGCGATGCTGATACGGCGCGACCACGTGGTCCAATGACGCGCGATAGCGAGGTCAAGAGCGCACATCGGATCCACAAGGTTCACCATTGCAGGCATGGTTGTGCTACAAACCGGAAGCCCATCGTAGCCAATCCGCAAGTTGAGTCTCCTCAAGGATATTTTCTAAACCTATAAGATCAACTTAGCAACATGAGTTCATTTCAATGCCACAAAAATGCCTTTATTCAAAGTTTTCTCTTTTTTCAGATAGGGCCCGCATAGCTTCAGATATATCTTAATTGACTCGGCCATAATGTTTCTGCATTACGATTACATTCTTTATACATTCTCATCCTTCACTATAGTCTATATCGCAAGTAATTTATTTTTCACTGTCGTTTTGAATAAAATACAGTCAAAAGCAAAATACATAAATATAGAACCAAATTAGAGTATAAATTAAAATAAAAAAATAACCTAAAAATGCATAAGCGTTCACACTTGCCAATTAAATAACAAACTAAATAACTCAAGGCTTATTTACCGCGTATCTGGTGATAGCTAAGACTCTAGATGTAAGTTAAGGTGTAAAGTAACTCAAGGAAGGGGCTTATTTGCCGCGTATCTGGTGATAGCTAAGGTATGTAGGTGAAAGTTAAGACTTACCAGTAAATAATGGCGAAAGTATGAAGTAAACAAATATTTTATATTTCAGGGTTTTACCGTTACTACTTGATATATTTTAGGATTTACCATCGTTCGGGGTTTTACAGTAACATATAGACACGTGGTGTGCTTCATGCGTGGTCGTTTCCTGCAGTTGTTTTTTCCTTTCAATTTAAAAACTACCTACACTTATCGATACGAAAACATCGAAACTATTTTACTTAAATTAAGAGCAGATTAAGAGTTTATCGCTAATTGAATATTAAATTTCTCCAGAAAGGAATTTCCATAAATGAAGGTTAAGAATGAGCAAAATAAAATCGCAAAATCGAAAAATTACTAGCGATTGTATTAAAAGTTCTAGATCGTGAACCTTGCCTTTTACTGCCAGAACCAATTCCAATATCAACAATTTTGAAATTGGGTATTTGACTAAATTTGTTTATTTCATTAATTGTAATTTCAAGGTACAAGCTGATGAAGAGTAGAAATTTTTTTTTAATAATCTTAAAAATTGACAGAGTTATAAAAGTTTAAATTTAACCTTTAGAGAAGGACGGCAATACTGTGTTGTGAGGTCATTTTTAATATTGCACATTATATTCTAGGAGAGGAAAAGAGACAGGGATATACCCAGCTCTATCCGTATCTTCAAATTTAGAAGCCTACAACTGGCTTATTTTTCAATAAATTTTTGAATTTTTTTCAAGACTGGTTTTTAATTATATTATATTCATAGATAATTTTGATGTGTCTATAGTATCTCCATAAATTATTTTAACGTGTCTATAGTATCTCCATAGATTATTTTATGTCTCTATGTTGTGTCTATAGCGGTTTAAACAGTTTAACTCAAAATCCGCAACACTGACTGTCTTTACTACATTTTTAAGTCTCAATCGTCGTAAAGGTTAGTAACTTTAAATTCCTTAATAAGAAATCATGATAAATAGAGAATAGCTTTGTGGTTTGTAATTGCGCAATTCGTTTCCGTATTGCATCGCTAATGTCTGGAATCATTTGTAATCAAAAACTTGTAAGTCTTTTTTTAGTAAAACGCTAATTTATCACAAATTCCACCGCATGTTAAATTTATTGATGCGACAGAGATAAGTGATGACGTCTCATTCGTCGATTGAGACGACAGAGATAAGTGATGAGGTCTCAAAAACAAAAGACACAAAAACAAAAAGGGGAAGTTTTGTTTTAGAGAGATCATATAACTTAAATTATAGGTTCAATAAATCCAATCGTTTTTAATCGATTCAAATATTAGAACGGAAATCTGAAAACACGTTTAAAAAATTACGTGTTTTCTGATTTGGATTCTATATTTCTATTCAATAACAATAAACCATAGACATATAGGAGTTTTTAAAATCGCAACTATGGATGTATACGAAGTTTGAAAAACAAAAGCACAAAATTAATGTAGAATTTTTTGACAAAGCGGAACGAATGAACGTCGAACGACTGAGACGACGGTTTACAAATAAGACGAGATTGGTAAACGCCTGACAGGCCACTTATTCAACTGTACCTTCGACACGTGATGCTTTAGTAAAAATCGTAATTAGTAGCTAAATATTTTTCTCAGCAAAAATAATAACGCGATAAAACGTGGAAAAACTGTAGAATTTTCAATGCGAAACATGTATGTCGTATATGCATTTTGTTTGCATCAAAATTAACATTTCTTCAAACTTTACACAAAAGGCCAATGTTATACACATATACGTTAAAACTCGGCCGTGAAAGGTTAACATTAATCAGACGATATAGTAGACCAAATCTCGAAAACAGAGCTCCCAATTAGGATTACAAATTGAAAGAAGCTCACAAAACAATCTGAAGAACACGAATACAAAGGTGATTAACATGAATTGTAAGGGTGCCAGCGAAACACTTCCGCTCGAGAACTATACGAATTGTATCAACACTGCGAAGGTTTTTCACAAACATAGGACAATTAGTTAAAGACAATAATAGAGTTTTTTTTGTATATTCAACAAAAAATTAGGTACAAGAAAAAGAAGGAAATAACACATTTTGGCTGAAAAAAAGATGACATACGTAAAAAGTACTCGGTGGGGTTTCTTTATAATTACTATAGTACTAATTATCTTTCAAATCACAGGGCAAACGTCAATGGTCAAACGATAAAGTTTTTAATGTTATGAATATGAATGCCTCTAGGTATAATTAATTCCCACCAAAAATTATACGAATAATTCATACCATTTAATATTTACTTCAGGTGTTTCCTCCGAAATTATTTACATTTTTCGATACAAAATAGTGGAACAACATTATTCAATAGAGGTATTTCCAATTTCATACGAGAGTGCACTATTCGAAGAAAAAATTAAAATCACGATCTACGATTACGTTTATAGATATCGCTTAATCTGTTCGTCATTTAAAGGAGTCGGTACTGCGATCAACCATATTTACTTTAATTCCGATGCTATAAATTTAATTTTTATTTACAAAACGAGCCAAAACAAATAAGCTAGAAAATCGTGTGACGTTGTTTGCTGAAAGCTAACAACGCCGCGCGGTCGCCACCTTCCTCGTAAAATAATTTATAGCATAAACCTTATTGCTTCAGCTGGTGAATTCACACCTGCGTCATATTTTTTCAGACAATAAACAATAATCGTGACATGATACCGTCTTGCAAACGAAGTCGCGTCAAAAGTAGGTTTTTTCCACCACGCCATACGTAATAATCCGGCCTATAATCAGCCAACATAATCCAAAAAGAAATCATATATCACCAATATGCGTTTCAAAATCAAAATAACTATATATTATCTATAAACTATACGCACTTTCATAGTTATATTAATGCTTGCATAGGTTTAGTAACGCTTCCAAAACCATAGAAAATATTTTTCCATTAAATTTGTTAAAGAGATCCGCTATTAGATTATCTTCACTGTTAACTTATTCGTATATCTACAACAGCTTTATCGCGAAGATAATATTAGAGATGCACAAACGAAAC
The DNA here is from genome assembly GCA_039881145.1 of Druceiella hillmani. Taxonomy (NCBI): domain Eukaryota; kingdom Metazoa; phylum Arthropoda; class Insecta; order Lepidoptera; family Hepialidae; genus Druceiella; species Druceiella hillmani. The sequence goes on along the minus strand of JAYKKI010000003.1, from coordinate 30,652,848 downwards.
ACATTAGTTGAATTTTGCGGATGCATATATTCAAATGGTAATTTTCCTCCGTCTCTATAATAGGAACAGGATATGTATGAGTTTGAACATATAGATTGGAGTATAATAGTCTCAGGTCAAAATTATAACGATAACAATCATTTGGAAGAGTTATACCAATAATTTAAAAAAATGATGACAAAACTGGGAATCAAACTGTGATTAAATACAACAGCATGGAGTTAACAACGCATGCGTGCTACTGAGAACTAGAAACAGTACGCTAACCAGGTAAACAATTTCAATTTGCAATAGTAACGAGTACGGCTCGTATATGAAAGACCATGTCCTTTTTGCAAACCTACACTTGAACGACAGTGAGTCACCTACGTGTTCACCACCGCACAACGCGGGTGATAAACATCATTTCAATGAGAATCGAGCTCGCCTCGTGTCCATTTAATGTCGAGCAAAATACACCTCCTACATGTGAACCTTCTCTTTTCCTAAACAATAATTCAACATATATGTAATATACATGACACTTCGTACACGAGCGACTCCTCCATTTTCTATAATAACACAAACCTCAAAAACTAGGCAATCCTCTAGTCATCGCAATGAAACCCAAGGGTAAGTTGTGATAATGTAACTTTATGAAGTGTGGAATAAATTTATAATGATTTTGGTGTAACTATCTTTCCTAACCAATAATTTAACATATATATAATACATGACGCTTTGTACACGAGCGACTTCTCCAATTTCTTTAAGACACAAACCTCAAAAATCTAGGCAATCCTCTAGAGCCATCGCAATGAAACCCAAGGGTAAGTTGTTGTGATAATGTAACTTTATGAAGTGTGGAATAAATTTATAATGATTTTGGCGTAACTATCTTTCCTAACCAATAATTTAACATATATATAATACATGACGCTTTGTACACGAGCGACTTCTCCAATTTCTTTAAGACACAAACCTCAAAAATCTAGGCAATCCTCTAGAGCCATCGCAATGAAACCCAAGGGTAAGTTGTTGTGATAATGTAACTTTATGAAGTGTGGAATAAATTTATAATGATTTTGGCGTAACTATCTTTCCTAACCAATAATTTAACATATATATAATACATGACGCTTTGTACACGAGCGACTTCTCCAATTTCTTTAAGACACAAACCTCAAAAATCTACGCAATCCTATAGAACCATCGCAATGAAACCCAAGGGTAAGTTGTGATAATGTAACTTTATGAAGTGTGGATTGACGTTTCTAACGGTAAACAGAAAGTACATTTAATTGCTTTACAAAATCTAAAGTTAGTTAATTTTTATTTCAAATTTTTCTTTGAACTTAAAATTACGATTGTGACTTCACTTATTGACGTCGAAATGATCAAATATATACATTTTCAATCGTCGCATAGCCAACGTTCGGGGAATGAATGTGAATGTAACCATTCACACTCGTTACTGCGAAATTGTAAAATACGAGTACAATGTTTATCGGGTGACTCATCCGATTGCACATAACGCATAATTTTAAGAAGATCCCTACTAGCCTAGGTCAGTAAAAAACTTAAACAACAGAGTTAAAGAATAATTTTTATCACTGAGGTTTCGGAGTGTTTTTAACAATATTCTCGAAGGGTTTAAAAATATTCTGTGTATTCTATACCGAAATTACAAAATACCTAGCAAAAGTGGTTGAAGCCATTATAAACCGAGAAGCTTGACTGGATTGTTTTCGCCTAATATAAACGAGAATACATCAAGTACGGTTGTAAGAATGCAGTTTAAGTTTTGCAAGAATATAAAAATTTACTATTATATATGAGGAACGTGATCAAAAAAGGTCACAGTTAGCCTTCAAGAACTCACTGCAAAGTGTCATGTCACAATGCCAAGAAATATAAGGGCTCTCGGCAAACCTTGTGTCGCTTCGTCTTGACCTCGTAACCTATTAGAACTTCATATACGACAAACAGAAAGCATTGTTGTCTGGGACAGAAAACAATAGAGTTTAACTTTGGGATCATCAAAAGCCTGCGTAAAAGATATGATGTGATACAAAGCGGCAGTGCTTTATATGATGTAGATACTTGGTATAATATTTTAAATCTAAAAAATATCAACAAAGCGCACGCTTGCCGCAAAACGAGAGTCCTCATTTCTTGACCACGATACTATTTTTTAAAACAAAGAAAATCACGTTAGCAACAATTAAAAAAGGCACAGGTATGTATTAATTTTAAACAAATACCCACTTTCACAATTCCTAAAATTGCACTTAAATGTTAACATCTTAAATGTAAGCATATTTAAAACGAAACTTTTTTACACGGAATAATTTCCAGAAGCTCCACAAATTTAAAAGTTTAAAAGCGAGTTGAATTTGGGTAATACATTAATACTTTCAACCGATATCATGAACAGAAATAACCACAATGACTTGAAGGAAAACATTAATAAAATATTTTTTAACGAATCCATGGCAATAAAAAAAAACGGCTCAATACCAAGTTTCGCAGTTGGTATTGGTGAATAACTTTTCTCTAGTGCGGGCTAGGTAACCTAACCTTGAATACAGAAGATTATCGACTAAAGCTTATGAACGAACATCATTATTTTATAAAAAGTTAAATTACATTTCTAGAAAAATTTTTAAAAACTTCTCTTTTTAAATAAATCTTGTAATATTTTCTATAATAAAATGAATGAAAATTTTAAGAGGTTTAAAATTTCGCATCAGCATGCGTCATCTATCTGTACACGGTGTCCGGGGTATGAGAGTCGGTCAAAGAAAGATGCTATACGTTGGCTATAAAGGAATAAATTGTCGTCAAAATAAAACCTAAAACACGACTTTTTTCTAATTGAGTGCAAAAAAATTTACACATCTTGAAGCGCGGTGCTTACCCGGGCAGCTAGATGTCTTCGTTGTTTTTTAATATTATACATAACTCTTTAATACACCCAATACTTGCTTGGAGAGCGGTGCTTACTCGGGCAGCTAGATGTCTTCGTTGATTTTTTAATATTATACATGACTCTTTAGCACACCCAATACTTGCTTGGAGAGCGGTGCTTACCCGGGCAGCTAGATGTCTTCGTTGTTTTTTAATATTATACATAACTCTTTAGCACACCCGATACTTGCTTGGAGAGCGGTGCTTACCCGGGCAGCTAGATGTCTTCGTTGTTTTTTCTGGTTATTCTGATTATTTACGTTTTTTGCTTCCCCTGAGCGACGCTTAATAATGTGCGCAAGTATCGCGTGTATGAAAAATATGACAAATAATTATGAATATTTTTTTTAATTTTCTGAAAAGAGCCATCTTTTAAATTTTAATTTTTTTAACTATTTTTCAGTCAACGAATGACGTCTTTCTTTGTGCGACACGTATCCCCGGACACCGTGTGTAATTAAGCATAAGCGAGCAAAAGACGCGAATGCATGTCGCGAGTGTCAAGCAAGGATTGTCTTTATTTTATAGATATTATGAATAACACTGATAAATGAACTATTGGTTTAACAATGAACTATTGGTTTAACAATGAACTATTGGTTTAACAAGCTTGACTGTTCATAACACGCACAAAATTCTTAAAATTATTTTTAATTTTTCGGCCGTCGACTGATCTACCCGCAATTAACCAGGGTCCGTGGCTGTTGGAGAAAAAGAAAGAATAATATATAGCGTAGCTGCCAAAAAAACTACTCCGTAGCAGTATTAAATAGAATTCCTTTTCTCTGAACACCTAGCTCGTGGAAAAGGAACTTTTGAATGTTGCGGCAGAGCACTTGTTTGGTGATTTTGTTCTATAGTTCGAACACTGCATATTACAAAGTCCAACAGGGACAAATAATGTGGTATTATAAAATAAATAATAACGTTGCTTAATGTTTTAGGGCGTCATGCATGAGCAGCCTGTACGACTGTTTCGACATCCGGAACCCTCAAGGTTGTCAATTCGGAAGGCGACACAGAACAACCGGTAGTTTGTTTTTCTCTAAAATCTGTAAATTGTGTTTACATGAAGTGTAATTTAGTGTTATTGTATTTTTTATCATTACAGTGACTTCGAAGGACAGATAAAGCACTGCATCAGAGAGTACCCTTTGTCATCATTATGCTATCGAAAATCCATAGAAATCTTGCTTGCAAGTCATGGCTTAATGAAATTTTTACTTTTACAAAACTTATTTCTTTTAATTTTTTTGGTGTGGGTGTATTGATTTTTTTAATTAAGTTACTTTCCCAAATATTCCTCCTATATGCGTCCCACTCCGCTCCCACTTTTGCTGATCGCACTCGCAGCTCCACAGTATATATTGAATTCTTGGTAATATCATATATTCGGTGGTAAAGTCACCACATTAAAATCAGCATAACATTCAAAAAATATTTGAAATTTGAAAAAGTACACTAAAACACCAGATGGCGTTGAATGCATTGAATGTATTACAGGTATCGCTGAAAGAACGCAGACGATCTTTTGCGTTTAGCGCCTGGTCCGGCGCGCTGCGCCATACTTTTTTTGTTTTCATCTGTATCCGTGTGTCTTTAGGCGACTATGTAAAACTTGGCGACTAAGAAGTAAAATCTAGGAAATCTCGAGTTTTCTGTATTTATTTGGAGGTATATTTTCTCCGTCTTAGATTTTGAATACACCTGCGATATTAGTTTAAATACTGATAAAATATATTTTGGTCTTGTTTTCGAGTTTTTGAGCTCAAAACGGCGTGTGTAGTATCCAACTGTAACTCGACACAGAGAAAAACTCCAGGTCTCGCATTTTTCAGATTAGTAAAATGCAAAACAATTCTGTAAGTACTGTCAGTCTTATTACTTTTGAATGCAATCTAATTTGCAGTAGATTACATAAATTTTATATGTAGTACCTCATTTACTTCAACGTGATCACTAATACTGAAAACGAAACTATATTGTATTATAGTTCTAACTAAACTGCAAGATTATAGTAACATTTTTCAGCATATTTAAACATTTTACTAATGTATATCCAAATATTACATTTATTATTATTATTGGAGAGCATAATTCTGGAAGCGTCTTCTGCCAGGGTCAGCGTTTTGAAGAGCTTGTGAAGAAAATACGTGTTCTGAACAAGACGAGATAGATCATTCGAGGTACAAATTAAATTCATAAAGTAAAACAAATGTCGAACTCTTACACTTTATTTAATTTTACTTGAAAGCTAAAGTTTACAAGTTACTTAATATAAATGTAGAAATTTTAAAAACTTCGTCTATATCATTCATAATAATGTCAATACAAAAGGTCGACTCAAAAATGTATCTTGCTGAAAGAATGTACCTATGAAAACTGGTAGAAACACTTTTAAATAATAAAAAATATATTGTAATACTTGTAAAAATATAAACTTGAATTTAAAATTTTACCACGGCCTGGAAATAAATTTCTTCCATTGATGGAATACACCAGATAATACGCAATGTCATCAATAATATATTGTCTGTATTTGTGTATGGACATACAAACCATGAAGCTGTTAGGGAATCAAAATGTACTACGGAATTTTTTTTTCAAATTACTTAATAAATTTGAATTCAATATCCAATTATACGCCATCGGTGATGATGGTGCTCCCTACCCAGTGCCATCTACAGGCCGTCTGCATTCTTAGGCGCTGGTTAATGCTAGGTGCGCTACCTGGTGTCTGGTCTTTACAAAATTAAGCCATAAATCAGAACCACGCGCACTCCACAACACCCCTCCGGCCATGTGTTTCGCAAAAATCCAGTAATCTTCCTTGTGAGTAGAGCAAGTGTATATTGTTAAAACACGCTTTGGCTTCAAATTAATTCAGTTTAACGCGATTAAAACTTTTGAAATGCTACACATGTTAAACTTTTAATACCTTTTTACAAAAATATTCTTCGAACTTTTCCGTTTCATGAATATTAAGAATCCATTCATGACGCATATTTCTATAGGTCTCAGATTTGGGTCGCACCTCAGTTTTCTATTTAACACGTATCCGATGAATTATTTTCAGTTATGAAATCGAATACGTAAATTAATATTAAATTAAAGTTTTAAATATAAGTCGATACAAGAACACTAAAACACTTATATCACGAAAAACCTATTTTTAAGATTCCGTGGCACAAAAGGAAAAAAATGGAACCCTTATAGGAATACTTGTGCCTCCGTATGAGTCAGTCTTTCACAGCCGTTTCTTTTCGAAACCGTTTGAGGTAGTGTAGGTATAATAACCCACATAGAGTCTTAAAAAATATTATTGATCCACATAGTCTTAAAAAATTTTAGACTAAGGATTTAAACCAATGACCCTTACTGCATATGGTCATGTGGGATATCATTGAAAAGGCGAGTTGACCAACTTTTTTTTATAACGTTAAATATATCTCTAGAGGTATTACTAAAAATATCCACAATAACATGTTCCTTTCTTTTAATTCCGAACTGTGAAAATTAAAATTATGAAAAAAAAAGTTTACTGGAAATTTATTTAAAATTTTACCAGTAAAGCAAAGCGATTAAATTCACGATGTCTATTATTACTGTGTAAGATATACTAAGTAATACTATGAAAACTGACGCCGTGTAACACTTATTGTATATAGTAGTGTGGGGTATCTATTGAAAAGGCGAGTTGACCAACTTTTTTTTATAACGTTAAAGATATCTCTAGAAGTATTGCTAAAAATATCCACAATAACATGTTCCTTTCTCTTAATTCCGAAACTTCAAAATTAAAATTATGAAAAAAAACCGCTTTCTAGAATTTTATTTAAATTTTACCGATAAAGATACCGATACGATTAAATTCACGATGTTTCTTATGCCTGTGGAAGATATAATAGGCAATACTATGAAAAATAACGCCGTGTACACTTTTGATGTTTAATCTTTTATATGTACACAAGTGTTTCTATACCTTACTTAATGTTTTTTTTTTAATTTACGCATAATTATAAGTGTCTAATAATGTATTATTATAAATATTCGATACGTACACATATAATCAACAAAACTATATCAACTACAATGTGGCAATGGGACCAATAATAAAAGCGAATATACGCAATACTGGATTTCTATGTACGTTACAAGACAAAAACAGTCGTAAACCGGACGCGTTAAAATCGTGCTCCATCCCGTATCGTCGCTACATTTACTTAGAATGATAACGGCATAAAGTGCCTTGTGACATAACATACAAGTCATTCTAACTCAATAACAATGCTATCGTTATCACAGTTTGCCGCAGTCGTGGCCACGCGACGACGCGGCGATAAGAGCAGAGCCCCTTCCGAGTTGTACCCGACCGTATATAGAGGCGCTATCAACCGAAACGGTCGGCAGCTTAGCTAACGAAATGATCAGCAGATCAGCTTAGCAATAGTTAAAGCTATCAAATCACAATTAGTTAAATCATTTTTTTGTTCTTGCCCTCAAGTTATATTTATTAGAACTCGCAAAATAATTTCCTCAAATTATATCGAGTTGTTAAATCATCGAGTACTCATTTTTTTTCTTGCCCTCAAACTATATTAGAATTCGCAAAATAATTTCCACAAATTATATCGAGTTATTAAATCATCAAGTAGTCATTTTTTTTCTTGCCCTCAAACTATATTTCTTTTGCGAGTTCTATCAAGTTGTTAAATCATCGAGTTCTCATTTTATACCATCAAGTACTCATTTTTTTCTTGTCCTGAACTATATTTATTAGAACTCGCAAAATAATTTCCACAAATTATATAGAGTTGTTAAATCATCAAGTATTCGTTGCTTCAAAGCTAAAATATACAAGTTGTAAATTTGAATATTACAAAACCGCGGAGAGATAATTTTCTTCAATATCCTGAAAAGTATAGAGAAAACAATGCTTTGGAATCCCGCATAAGGCCAAATTATACGATTTTGTGACGAACGAATACGAAATAGACAAAAAAAGTGTTTTGGTTTATATAAAATATATTTTTACTGGTAATACTGAAATATTAAATGATATTTTATGAGAATGAAAAATGCGGAAAATACAGCCTTTGCAAAAAAAAATCAACTATGTACTTTAACAACACCGGAACCGCCACGAATCTCGAAAAAAGAACTGTTTTCACTGTACTCTTTAGAACATTGAAGAGCATTACTTGCCCGCAATTTTGCTTATTCAATTTTTCAGCTGTATATTGCGGATTATCCATGATAAAACAATTGGGAATCGAAAAATTATAACATTTGCAAAAAAACTGTTTATGTAAATTGAAATGGTATTATGCTCTATCAGATGGCGCTAGTGGTAAAAGTACCTGGCACAAGTACACATTTGAGACATTGTAATATAATTTTTGCCGAACGTTTGTGGAATCTAGTACAATATAACGAGATATACAACAACTGTCTTGAACAAACTGGAGCTAAGACTTCCGATTCCCTATAAAACTTCCGTAACCCCAATTAGCGTTTGTGGAGGCGGCAGACATCTGTAGGACACCGGAAATAGAATCTAGTTATGCGTATTGCTTTCACAAAAGTGCAGCTAATTCCATTATATTAAATTGTTTAACAAATCTAACGTTAAACAATTTAAATAGAGCTACCATTATAGTTTGAGAGCGAATAGCCAGTTCTTATTGAGTTTATTTTTCTCTCAACTCCGTTCAGCCATTCAGTATTCTCAGAGCGAAATAAAATTTTGGTGTGTTATCTTCCATGTGTGTACATGGAAGCAATAAAATCACTTTCATATCTACTTATCTAATATCTATCTACACCTACAGTGTGCCGCTCTACAATACCAGTGCAGGGTTTTTTTTTCAAATATCACTACTTGTTATTTCGCATTTCGATTCCCTCCTCCTTTCTTCAGTTCACTTAAGAAAATCTTAATCCATTCTTTGCTTGGAACCATTGTACTAAATCTATTATGTCGGGACGCGTTCAGTATACGACTTCTTGTTAGGGCTGAACGTTTTTATAAACGATAAAATAGAACGGATATCACGAGTTAATTAAAAAAATACCTTCAGGGAGCCTTTTCCATCCGGCTAGGGCTTTTTTTTGTTTAAACGTGGTATATATATATATATATATATATATATATATATATATATTATATATATATTATATATATATATATATTATATATATATATATATATATATATATATATATATATATATATATATATTTTATCGAATTTTAAAATAAAGATTTTGCATGGCGATGGGCTCGAGTTGAAATTAAAGTCTACGAAATGCGTCAACGTCCTTACGGCGGTTACTCCACCGATTTCCGTGAAATTTGTTTCCTGTCTCCATGCGATCAAAGGATGTTAGATTATAATGTCCGATAAGCAAAGGCACGCGGCGTCAAAAGGACTCGTACGGGTGACCGCATGGAGACATCGCGTAGATCGGCTATCTTTAAAGAAGTTTCACTTCCAGCAAGCGCGCTATGTGCACAATTTTTTCTCTCAATACCGTCAAGAAGTAAATTTGATAAAAACTCGACTTTCTAAATTCTTAACTTCGACAGATTTCCTATTAAAAGTGTTTAGTTATAATCTATCTCTTATACTGTTATCGTTTAAGAATCTAATCTACGCAGAACAATAAGAACAAAATTATACTGTACTTTACTCGTGCAAATGAAGATATCTGTAGGAGGTAAGCAAATAATTATCGCGGCAAAGTTCCGCAGCCTCTTATTAATAGTAACATTCGCCGGTTGGCGCGGGCATGCTCTATCAAACCAAACATAAACGAACAATCGTACTATCGTTCATAAAGCATTATCACGCGTAAGCAACTGGCGTTGATCCAAATTGTATTATCTCATGAATGTGACATAATGATAATAATACAACATAACCCCCACTTTGCTTACCAGAAGGCGGATAAAAAGAAAATTGTCGAAAATAAAGATTCTGTATATCTAAAGCAACAATTGGTGCGCCGCGCCAGCTTTCTGAGATAGGTCTCCTCTCTAACCTTCCACTCGTGTCTATCACGACGTGGATGTAAATAAAGATTAGAGTGTGGAAATTCGAAGTCGTAAAGAGTAGAAATTTTTTTTCTCTGTCGTTTCTATGACGGAACGAAATATCGCTTCGGATTTAGATAATGTATTAATATTTTATTGTCTTTAAGAAGTACATGGTTAATTTTGATATACAAATAATGTCTCGTAATCGCATATAGACCTTAATCTGTAAGCATAGGATAAAGAGTAAAAGTATTACTTTCTGGTCCACATCTGCCTTGTTCATCGATAACGCGCTTAATTCGAGGTCCACGGAAGCTAGATATTTCTGTCGCCCGTATGCCCAATGTACCACACATGGCCAGGACTCTCAGTTAGATTTAATGACAGTTAAAAATGTTTGTATACTTTAAGAATTGGCCCTTTCGATATGGTACGGTCGGTAAATTTGACTCTTGATCCGACTCGACTGGCAGTTAATGAGAAATATGTTTTTAACTTTCAGTAAGTCCGACTGACAGTCTTGACCGTGTTTGGTGCATATGAGTGTATGCTAGCTCTAGTATTAAACTCATATAAATGTAAAAAAACGATAGAGGTTTTCATAAATGGCGGTTTTGTAAACAAATCGCAAAGCAACAAAACAGTATCACTTGGTAAAGAAATTGTTACCTTATTCGCAAAATGACGATAAATTGAATCTGCCAAATTTTAGATTTAAAATAACATTATGAAAAGTTACACAGATGATAATGAAAAATTACGTTTTGTATGAATAACGTACTAGATGCACAACATCTTGCTCTTTATTTTAATGTTTCCAAAATTAAACGTGATATCTAAACTAATGTAAATTTAACGAGATATTGAAAGAACTCGGACCATTAAGATGTGATTCTGATCGCATATTTTTAATGTTTTAACGACTTAAAATTGTATGATAAATACATTACTTCTATCTAGCGGGCATACATTTGGTTGTAGAGAATAATTGTGTTAAGTCTTACAACACCTACCTTTCCATTTTCTCATTGTTTTTTTCTTAACTCGCCAAACGAATTTTTTGCTCATTGAGCTGCTTCTCTGTATGTATCTATTTCGCGTGAACCGTTTAGATATCACTTCGTCGCAATCGTGCTGATGCGACTGTGTATCGACTTCTCCCTTCATTGAGGAATATTTCAAACGAAAAACTGACATTAACAGATACGACAAATTGAGTCTGCACTTCATTTTATTCCCAATGTCACCTTCCATGTACACTCTACATTACTTCGATAAATAATTTTGTTGGTATCAACATTTCAGTACTAGATGCAACTCACGCTTTTTAAGATCCCGTCCACGATAGGAAAAACCGGAACTCTTATAAAATCATCAACATATCTGTCTGTTAGTCACGGGTGTATTTCTCAGAAACCGCGTGACGTAGAAACTAGCCATAGCAATTAAAAATACCCGCACATATCTATATTACTAAGATTCGGCTCGAATTTGTTTTGTTCATTTAGTGTGAAGTATCGTTTCGAAGGACTAATAAGGCTCAGAAATAATTTTTTCATAATTTCAAATATTTTAGATACATTCTGAAAAATATAGCAAAAAAATATGTCCACCCTCATTTCTGAAACTATACAACCTAAAATTATAAAAAAATGGGATTCTTAGAAGCATAAACAAAGGTTGTAGGAAAACTATAGCTATCATCCTAGCTGCTATACATTGTTGTAAAACGCACAACAGTTTTACGTCTGTGAAAACATAGTAACAACAATATATTTACACTGTGAAAATTAATATTTGTAAATAGTTTAATAGAAACAGAACCGTCGTAGTGCGAATTATACTCGTCTTTGACAGGTTTTATTATCCACACCAAATCTTCGATATTACATACTTTTACATAACTTAATCGAATCAAGTTACCTAACATGAAGGCGTAATAAAAATTCTCAAGCAGATTTTGATTTGTCAATTGATTCACACGTGCAAACATAGATCCGTATATTAATAGTTAATTAGGTCCAACGGCGACCGTCCCACATTGCACGTCAGCCGTGAACTTGACTTCGAGATACATCGATCCGCCGCTGGCGAGGCTAACCGGTTTCCTTTGACTCTATCTTTAGCCCGGATTACTTCATTCATCGTTGCTCGTAACTTGGCCTTACACGGTCAGACTGTTTGTCAAATCTGATCTGGAGGATTTAAATAACAGAACGCCGTATCATCAATGAAACCACTCAATACGGTTTTGTCCAAACACCGTCCACTGATACAAGAAGTGTATTGAGATGCAGTGACGCTACCCTCACGGTTATAAATTAAAATAAAAGTTTTGAAACGAACATATAAACATGATTTACATTTCATTTAAGCGACGATTACGATTATATCCCCGAGAATCTTTTTCGTATGCAAGAACATCCAACTTTAAATGTTTAAAATCTTTGCTAATAGCCCACCTGAAAATGTTGTAATACAACGAAACCTAGGTCGTGGTAAAGAACTTAAAGAAAGTAGAAATAATACTACATCACGTAGTTGCATTTAATTATCATTGAAGATATTTTTAACATTCTATTAATTACCGGCTTCTAAAATATCAATCACTGGAATCCAATGTTAACGTCAACCACATCAAGTATATATACATATATATATATATATATATATATATATATATATATATATATACATGTATATATACATATATATACATACATACATATATATACATACATATATATATATATATATATCTAGACCTGCGTGTCGACACATAGAACACGAGAACTAGGCGATGGTCCTTCCATGACTACTGTCTATTTCGTGTCAACTGAAGATACCATAAATAGGTAACACTAGTCACTACACTAAACACACACTACTAGTCTAAACAAACTCTGCCTCGGTACATACACTACCTTGCGAAACGCATTAAAATGTATGCTCTACATTTGCATACCAATTATCTACATAACCTACACCCCTTCATGGCATTTATCCCACCCTATATGAAAGAACGTGAAATTGGATGTTTGTGATATAGTAAATATATTAATATTATAGTCATCCCACAACGGCTCCGCCTTCGTAAGGCACGACATAGAGCCACTCAGTTACAGTTAAGACCAGAATAACATGCATAAAGTCGTTCCAGTACCATTATTTCTTTTTCGATTTTGCGTACCAATTATCGACATAACCTACACCCCTTTATGGCATTTATCGCACCCGATATGAAAGAGCATCGAATTGGATGTTTGTGATAATATAGTAATCTTATTTTCATCTCACAAGGGCTCCGCCTTCATAAAATACGACACAGAGTCACTCAGTTACAGTTAAGATCAGAATAACACGCATAAAACCGTTAATTTATTAGTCAGACCGATCCATTCAAATTTGATGAATAAATAAATTCACCAGCCAGCACACGTCTTACATCACACCATAGTCATCGTTTTTATTCAGACCATGTACGTAATTTGACCTTCGTTCATTAACTCGTTAATAGATCAAAGTTCATCGACGTTGATATTCGCATACGCTGCGTTTAAATTGACCGGGCGGTGTCTGGCGACACGGAGTAGTCTTTGCTGGAAAACGATGTCTGACAGTGAGTATAATGTGGTCCCAACTAGTGCTCCGTTTTTAAATCAATTAGAGTCGTTGGGCGACCCTGCTTCGCATTGGTGAGGCTCTACGCTAATAGAAGAGACAAAGTTATTAAGCAAAGTACCTACTATGTTATTTCCGTTGTCTGTTGACGACATTTTTTTTAAGTTTGTTTCGATTGAATATAATTAGAATTAATAATTATTTTATATTTATCATTTGACTACCTCAGTCTACACTTCATAATGTTTGTGTTTATTATCTATCTGTTTATTTAGTTTATACTAGCTTCACGTAAACAATTATAAATATAATAATCAAACATATAATGCAACAATCGAACAACTTAGTTGGAGTTTTATTGTTGTATCCACACTTGATAATGTTTGTGTTTATTTGTCTGTCTGTTTATTTAATTTATACTAGCTTCACGTAAACAATATTAAATAAATATAATAATCGAACATGTAATATAACAATTGAACAACTTATTTGAATTTTTCTTGTTGTATCCATTTGATAATGTTTGGGTTTATTTGTCCGCCTGTTTATTTAGTTTCACGTAAACAATTTTAAATAAATATAATAATCGAACATATAACAATTGAACAACTTAGTTAGAGTTTTATTGTTGTATTACTTAGAGTCTAAAAAACTAAGATATTAAACGTTTTTCATAATTATTGATAAAATAAAAGAAATAAAGTAGGCGACATCTCGATACGACATCAGGAAATCGAGAAATAAAGAAAAAACGAGTGTGCTTTAGACCACACGACTGAAGTAAAACTTCAAATTCACAAAATATGAACTTTAAAATGAATTTACAATTTTATTCGCTTTAAACGTAGAATATTTAATGTATTGAACAAAATAATAATTTATAAAATTGTTCAAGAACGAAATGAAATTACAAAATAATAAAAAAATCACCGTTCGTGTAACGCTAGCAAACTCGCATATATATATATTTCATGCACTGGCTATGGGAGGAAGAGAGAAAGAAAATGTGCGCGCGCACTGCTCTCTCTCTTGCTCCTACAGTGTGATACAGACAATAGGCTTGCACTGTGTCTTAAATAAGCTTGCACTTTGGCTATGAGAGAAAGAAAGAAAATGTGTGCTCGCACCTCTCTCTCTCTTGTCCCTAGAGTAATATATGAAACGTAACTCTCTCTTTCTGTCTTCACTAACTTATATCTCCCTCTCAACTTCCGTTCACCTCGCCCGATCACACTTTTCGTAACGCTCTCGTCACGCATTCACCAGCTTACTCCCCAAATCAAGCGTGCGTAAAGAAGTTTTACTTCAAAAAGTGTATCAATCTATTGACAACCACTCCTTTTTTTGTATTTTTAATTTTTCTTCCTATTTTTTTTATAAATAATAAAAAAGCAGTACATGCATTTTACTAAGGATTTTTGTCTCTGTAGTCAAGTTTTGCACACGACACGGAAGGACAAAATTTAAAATAAGTTAGGCGGTTCAAATGAAACAATAAAAAATTATTTTAAAAAAATAAACCAAAAGTTATTTAAAAAAATGTGAGCCGTCGCGGGACACCTGTCAAATATGAAACATCAAATTTTTTTCGCTACCACAGTAACTCATATCTTAAATTAATAAACGCTTTTATTGTTTTAAGATAGTTAATGCAATACAACGATATAAACAATAATGTAAGCGTTAGTAAATAAGAGACAACGCTGATACACACACGCGTAAAGTAGCGTGTGTGTAGTGCAGTAGAGAGGGAAGCGTTAAACCGGAAAGAGCCGACAAGACACGAAGCAGGCCGACATGCCATTAGAACGTTTTATCTTCCATCCAAATGCGCCATTAGATATTCACATCACTAAAAATAGTTATCTACGGAAGTGAATAATATTACACATAATGATAATAACTTGTAAAACGTTCTTATGTTCCTAAATTTAAAAAAATGCAGCGCCAAATAGCGCTAATTAGTTTCCACACTAACCGATATCGATATTTAAACGAATTATAAAACAGCGAGATTCCTACAAATAAATTATTAAATGATCAATACGTTTGTTAGAAACATTAAATAACTAAATCATTTTGGCTGCGTTTATACAAACGTGTCGTCAGGGGCAGGACATAAAACAAAGGGGGGCGGGGCGGCTAGTGTTTTCCATCTCTGCACTGTAAAGTGTTAATAAATCGACAACACAGAATATTACACTGCCCACGTAACCAAAGCTCCCATCAATCATCGCGTCATAAGCCTCGGACTTAAGATAACGCGCTCTTCCTTCGCGGCTCAACGGCCACCAGCGCGGCCTCAGGACACGAGGCCAACGTTAGAAATATCAGTGTGCTAAAACTCATTCAAGGTCGAGCGTCATCGTGCACCTCGCTGTAATTCGATTATCGCTTAGAACAAGGGAACTGTCACGGATAGTGATGTGCGCTGTCCATGCGCCACACGTGTCGCTCTTCTAAGGCTTCGGAACGCTATTATGGGTGTACGTAGAAGGTTTTAGTGGGAAAATTACGCCTTCAAAATTAATTAAATCATCGGGTTCCTTCTTCTTCAGCAGATACAGCAATTTAAAACAAAATAAGATACCAGTTTCTAGGATTAACTTTCCATAAGTAATATTTATTAGAATTAAATGCTGGACTGATTTCATGAGTTATATTTATACAATGTAGCTCCAATATTTTTTTTATACCGCTTTAATGTTTAATACCTTTCGAGCTGACTGGAAGTTAACAAATTCACAAGTTGTTTAATTACACACAATACTAGCGATAATTATGTCATCCTGATCAACATTTAGCTCTACAACACTAATTGTTATACGTTTACGATAAATATATGCAAAAAAAAATTATGGAACAATTTCAACCTTGGGAATACGAAGTCTGATTGCACAAGGTCTGTCTAGTGTGCAGACCACAAAATGTTCTCGTAATGACGCCTATACATTTTCCTTAAAAGCATAAGAGTTTTACGGTGAAAATTTCACTGTAAAATTGAATTATATCAATATTGTTATCATCACTTCAATGTTTATTCGCACTTGTCTTACTTTTTCAGGACTCCGAACAGATTAGGAATAATTTGAATATATAAAGTTGGTAACTTTTGGCGACTGTCAAAGACCAGGTATATTTAACCTTCTTCCTATTTTTATGCTTGTAAAAGGGTGTAACAATTAATTGTTGTATTAAAAGTTACAATATTTTGCCGCATTGATAACTTTATTCTAAAATCTGAAATTTTACACCTAACTCATTATTGGACTATTATTCCCAGTCTAGAACAAAAAAAACATTTCACAGAAAATTTTAAAACATGTCCGAAAAACAAAAAAATATCCAGGCACACCAAACACGTGTTGAAGGAAAACTCGGAAAGTTCTCAAATACACCACGTGTCAACAAGCGCACTGTATGGCGCTACGCTCTATTTTCACAAGTGCGCTGCGTAACCGTACAAATACAGAGACATAGCGCAGACGTGCTTGTGACGAAATACATTGATTGCATTGGATGTCAACAAAGAGATAAGGCCATGGCCGAAGTAGAGAACAATAAGTTGTACTAAGTACGGCGAGAGATTTCAATTCAATATATGGTGAAAATTTCGAACTACAAAATAATCTAAGCAGTACTACGAGACACTAGCGATATACACACAACCTTTAGCGCACGTAGTTATAAATGGGTATCAAGGCTATGGATCTATTGCTTTATCGAAGCCTAACAAATTTCATTCAACCTATTCATACTCGGTAATTACAATTTCACCATAGTACCACAAACGGCGACTGGCGCAACGCCAACAGAATAAAAAACCATATTATATTAACCTTTCGCCATACCCTTCAATGACCACGAATTGGTTTCGATATTTCAATATAAGTATTTCTTTATCTACATACCGTAAGCAATGGCATGTCGTTTTTGCCTTCTGTTGTTGTTGTTGTCGTGTCCACATGAGATGAAGAATATCTCATAGAAAAATGGTCGCCAGAGCCTCGAAAGGTTGGACATCTACCAATCCCGCTTCGATGAGTGGCCGGGAATCGAAGCCGGGTCCTCGCGGTGCGCGGTCATGCGCTCAACCCGACACACCACGGTGACGACGTTTTTGCCTTCTGCAACTTGGGATAGAAAACGGGGACAAACGGGAAATATGTCTATGCCAACAGGGTCTAAGATACCGAAACCGAAATAAATCGACCAAAGCCCAAATCGATGCGCCTTTTATTTCTTGAGCCCATCCTTTCGCAGTTAAAGGAGAGACAATTAATATTAATGCTTTAGGACATTCGGGACGTGCGATAAATAAAAGACAAAAATTATCATATTCTACATTTCTCTAAAATAAATTTCCAGCATTACATGAAACATTTTTTTTGTTCAAGGAATTAATTTTTTTTATTTTAAAAAGTGCCCCAAAACCAGAGAATGGTCGCAAATAAAAGTTCTAAATTAAAATTTCACAAATCTCACGTTACTAACAAGATATCTTACGATAACTGATGTATATCCAGCCAGACAGACAGACGCCAATTTCAGATTAATAAACTTTACTAGTTATAAATCTACGGAATTCCTGCCCAAAATATATTAGCCAAAATCAGTACAAACACAACATGTTAACAAAGACCAATTGAGGCCAGCAATTATTTTTTGCAATGGGCATGCCACGAAACGCAAATCAGACACGGCTTCCGCTGTAAAATTCCAATGTTGGCGCGCGTTGTGGAGAAACCGAATCGATATCTAGCACGATGGTCAGATAAATATTTAAGTCTTATTCAGCAAGCGCTCTTAGAATCCTGTACCATAGCTCAGTGCCAACAAAAGGAATAATCGCAGCCAATACGGACAAATTAGGTAAATTTTCACATCTTTTAATGTACGTTGTTATGCAGCGCAATAACAGTGAAACGAAAGAAGTAAGCAAATCAGAATGACAACAAATATACTAGTTATGATCTCAATAGAGAAAGAGTGACTGTTTAACGGAGCTATAAAAATATAGGTTATACTCAAGACAAAAAATCTGGCAGCGCTGTTTTTGGTTACACGGCCGTGATTTGTACGTGATAATATCCTCCTCGAACTTCCTTATAATGAAACGACACGTTTTCCAGCGCGTCTCAGTTCACTGTCACTCGTCGTGTGAGTTAGTATGTCGTATTATTACTGTAAGACTAGTTCTAATACGATCTCGGTGAGTGAGGTGAACGAATCACCAAACGACGGCATTGGATTACTCAACCATGAAATGTCAAATTTTAAGTTTCGCAAATTTGTAAATTTCCTTGTCTCGTATGCTACGAAACACATTTTTTCAATTGCTTCACAGATACTTTTATTTCAGCGCACTTTATCTTCATTTTAATATACATCTAATTCCCTCGATAAACACCAAAAATATTAGCCGTAGTTTCGATTTTTCGACTTTGGATGCATATAACAAGTATAAACACTTACCTTATGCCGTCGTTTGGTGTTTATTTCGTTCATCTCACTCACACAGATTAGTTAGTCTCACTGTAATCACACCTTGAACCAACACAACGAGCAACAGTGGACAGAAACGCGCTCGAAAACATCCTTCCTCGCCGCAGCCCCTATAGCGCAATTCTAACGAAGTACATTCAAGACTAAATCCGATCTATCGAATGACACCCGCATCGGTTGTCTTTACCCGTAAATGATCTCCAACCCCCATACCGCGTTATAAGACTTCCTCACATGTATATACTATTCCCACTAATATAATAAATTCGAAAATATGTTTTTGTTTGTTACGTAATAATCTACCAGCAAGCAACGAACGACTCTTAAATTTTGTATGCGTGGGGTGGAGTCGTTCGCAGGGAATACTAGTACTAGAAAGTGTACTTGAATATTTGTTACTCAATCACACCTAAAGGGCGGAATAGATTTTCATCAAAGTTCGTGTCAAGATAATTTACGATTCGAATTACCATGCAGATGGTCGCTCTTTAACCAGAGAAATTGTATCCTACTATCAATGATGTAATACTATACAATTTCACAACATTCTACTTCTCTAGAATGAAACTCTGTTTTTGTTCAATAATTAAAATTTAGTACTACAAATATACTTAGATGGAACAAGATTAATATTATATCAATTGCTCGTGTGTATTAAGAGCGTTAGATGTTTTTACAGAATACAGCTAACACTATTTATAGAGATGTTGCAATAGTATCACTGTGTCACGACAAATTCCACTATCTTTACGTAAAAACCCCAGTGGCTCGCCACGGGTAGAAGCTAAGATTAAATATTAAAAAAAAATAAGTCAAAGAAAAGAAGATCAAACTTCAAAATATAATATATTTTGAAGTTTGTCCGCTGGGAGTTACTTTAGTATTAAATATACTTTTAATTTATTGGATTTATTATAAATCTCCAGGCGAATATATTCAGAAAAAGCAAATCTCCCTCCCCCATGCACATGTGCAAACGCTCAGGCCGCCAGAATTCAGTACGTGGGTTAACTCGTAAATATACGCAAGGATAAATAATGTTAGCCTTACAACTACTAAACTATAAATTATAAGTGTACAGTGTTAAAGGGAGTACTGTGGCTAAATATATTTACTTGCCAACAGTGCGATTTATTTACATAAGGATTCGTAAGTTTTCACAATAAACACCCATGAATATGATGTTACGCAATAACAGGATATTTAACAATAATACTTTTATTTATCATTATAACGCGTATTTTAAGTGTTACTTATTGAGGAAAGATACTCGTGAATTTCCTATAGTTTTGACAACACAGTTATAAGAATACAGATAAACCCCTGTAGTTCTTCCTTTCTTCGGTATTTATTAATAAAAATATCAAGGCGTGATCATGACAATCATGAATATATCGTATTCGTATTAATATTCGTAGGACAAATTCCGCCATCTTAATTGAAAATCCACACGGGCGGAGCCGTGGCTAGTGTTAAAAAACAGTTAAGTACGAATAGTACTTTGGCTCCTCTAATATTTTTGAGTGTATATGCCGGTAGGTCACTGGTTTCTGAAAAGAAAATGAATGCAACAAGCGCCATAGATTTGATTAATCTTATAAAAGTTTTGTTTTTTCCCTTTTTGAGGTAAGGAACCCTAAACTATTTTACGATGATCTGATAAGACCTACATTTTTAACAGAGGGTTAAAATACAAAGTAAAAAACATACGAACAAATAATATTAACATGTTATTATTAATACATGTCTGCCTCTTACTGGGGCCTGTGGTATTATAAACTTGTTTCAGTTTTGTTATGAATTTGATTCAATCGATCCTCACGATGTACAGTATAGGTTGCAGTTTCGTGTGCCAGGAGAGCGACCCGTAAGCTCCGCGCTTTTCTACCTACCTACTGTGTTCGCGCACCGCTGCACAGGCTTTGTGATGATCGCCACAGAATGTTCCATTCTCTAGACATATTCGCGACAAGCAGTCTATTATACGGATAATACACAGCCATTAGTCGCTTGCAACCATTTGACATTACATTTTCTTTTTTTAAATCTTTATGAAATGTTTTCAATGCCTTAAGTTTTCCCTAGAAATAATTTTCTTGGGTCTGCTGTCATTTATTTATAATTATTTTTAAATTATTATTACTTCTTTTATTGCTGATGATTATTATTGTAAATTTTTAAAGGATTATTAATTTTTATAATTAAAAAAATATTCATTGCTTGTTTTATCAAACTTACCTGTTTTATAATTTAATTCAATGTATCATAATTAGTAGGTATTTAATGTATAATACAAATATTTATATAAGATTGAGGATAAATGTACGTAGAATGTTATTTTGATGTGGCAATATTAGGATAAGAGTTAATCTAATATTCGAAAGACTCATTCGTTGAATCTTACTATAATTTGTATCTGTTTTTCCCCATGGGTTATAAATAAACATAAATCAATAGGGATGTACAAGACGCGCCTCTCTGATAGACCTTTGCTAAGCTCGTCGTAAATGTTTAAGCTCCAAAGTGGCACACCTTGTGCCCTCCATTTTTGATAAAAACTTATCGATTAAAATTTTCGATTAACATTTTTCGGCTTACTCGCATCAACAGTTACAAGAAATACAATATAACATAACCCTGCTTGTTACGTCACGCATTAGATCTGTTTTTGTATTATGACGTTCTTAGAAAATTGAGCGGAAAAGCGGTCTGAAAGCAAGTTCTATAATTTATGGGCAGAACATATTATTGATGAACATACAAAAAATTGTAAGGCGATATTTGAATTATTTCTTGAAATATTCTAAACAAGAATGAGTCACGCAGGTGGTATGCCGGGGATGCACTCAACGGAACATTCCTTGAGCGTATCCTGTAGAGCCGTACCATATTTTGCATAAAATAAAGTATCAAGAACTATAAAGTGACGCATTTTAAGAGTATTTAGACCGCTAAAAAGGAAGGCTAGGAAAAAATACGATAAAATTGTTACGGCATGCAAAGAAATAATATCTCTAATAATAATACCATTTTTAACGTTCAGTATAAGCAGAGGTTACTGATTTTTTTTCTATTTTTGGTACTCTTACCAAATTACTTATTTGATAAGATGCAGAACGTCCAAGGAAATTAAATTTGCATTTAAAGAGTATTCACCGAAATATATGGTAGTCGCTCATAACAGGAGTTGATGAAATCGACTTGTGAAGTTATTTTGCGTAATAGCAATCAAAATACCGGTAGAAAAATATTCGTGAGGTGACCTCACGTGATAATCTATATAAATAGATAGACCTGACGTCGTAATCTATATAATAGATATAGTACCACATGAATATCTTCCAAATATATTCCACCGCGATTTCATTTCTATCGCGAAGTATCGATGATATATTATCAATGTATTAAATGATATAATATATATAAAGTATCGATATATTAATACTTAAACGTGTACGTCCAGCTCGGAAATGGAGCACAGCCCGTATATCGCTCGGCAGACCTAAATTAAACCAACTAGCAGCCCGCAATTATTTCAAAACGCCCTCTTGTAATAAATTACGTATACCTAAAGTGATTGACGAATGCGTTCAAATACACACAAAAGCGCGGTTGCGTAAAGCAAACGGAAGCGCACGAGATACGCAGTCGTGGAACAGAGAGACAATCGCGCGGCTGCAATTCGCGTACAATGACTATGATAGACGTCGGATGAGATAAGTAACCACACACGTCTCGTGGCGCGTCACACTGCATCGAAACGGCTGTCCGAGGGACGAGTATTTAAAAAAAATGATATTAGACAAATTATTTATTTGCATGGCATAACACTTTGTCGATTTTTTTACTAAAATTGCCTAAATTGGTTACAGAGAAAATGTCGCTTTAACGATATAATTACTCGCTAAGAGCGTACCCTCGGCATCAATACCCGCATAACGCATTTGTTTCAAATTTCATAAAATAATTCAAATATCTCCATCTTCTTATAATTTCCTGCGTAATATGTTCTTCCCAGAAATTATAGCCCTCGCTTCCTGGCCGCCTTGTTTTTAAAGCAGAAATTTTGTTTTTTTAATGTATTTATTGGATATTATTTATTTACTATTCCTTCAGAGATACATACATAGTAATAAGCAATTTTTTTAAAGTATGTTAATTCCCTGAGTATTGTAATATAACATCGCTGAAGAAAATTCTTTAATAAATATTTCGAATATGTCTTTTTGCACCCCGCCTTAGATTAAAACAAAAAAGGGAAGATATGGTACGCTTTAACGGTGTGCGGTCCGCGTAAACCAGGTCCAATGGACCTGGTTGTGTTTTGTTCAATTCAGTCGTACGCAGACCGGCGGTTCACATAGACGTGGGGTTCTTGAAATTAAAATTACCAATATTTTCAGTCAAATCGATCCAAAAATGTCTTCCAGTGTTTTTGTCACATGCATTAACCATCACAAAACAAAAACAGGCCACATGTAGTTACTTTTCATGCGTAATTATATAAAAATGTCGTAAGTTTTCAAAAAAATATTTTATTACAGTCACGTTTGAACGACAGCAACATGCGCAAGCGCCGCAGCGTGAGAAGCTATGGTACTAGCAGTGCGTTCGTTGCAAATTGTCAATTGCTGTTATTTATATCTCGATTCACTCGCGCTACAGTCACAATCAATCGCTTTGTCTCCTTCGGTTAATTGTACATGTAGGCAATTTGCGGTTGCCGCTGAAGAGTTTGTGTGCGTGTAGTTGTACCTATGACCGTTTTGTATTTACATAAAGTAAGAGTATGTCGTATCTTCCCTTTTTTGTTTTAATCTAAGGCACAAGATTTTGGTATGGCTACCAATGCAAGTTTAAACGATGAGGTAAACATCAAATCGAATACGAAAATCTTGTATTACAATTGGTACTGTTTTAATAAACTGTACTGTTTCAATCTAAATTACGTCAAGGAAGTAGACGATATACGAGGTGTCGATATGTGTAATGATTTTTAATATAGCTAAATCTTTTATTGCACATAAATTACAAGCGCGAATACTAACAAAAAAGGTTGCACGGACTTGCGTAAATATCGCATTCATCATCGTTGCTTTTTACCTTTATATAATATTGTAGCATGAAAACCAGGAAGATTTGTATAAGACTGGTTATTTCTAGAATAATCGGTACAAATGGCTACGACGCCCGAAGCGCATAATATTGCTACAGCTATATTTCAAGTTAATAAACAAGATCACATCAGAATTTGTTCGAAAAAAAGGTAAACACAAAATACATAATATTTTGAGGATTACTATATAAATTAGCTTGTCAATATTACAAAATTGGATGCTCACTGTTTTTTGATAAATAATAAATGTTTTTATAGATCTTAATACTTCAATAGAACTCAAAGGATTTTATCTAATTATCACATGGAGCAGATAAAGACAACTGATTGTCTATTAATTCATTTATTAATAAAAAAAAAAGACAATTTCTGCACCATATAAATCAAAGCACAATGCCAGATACTGTCCTACCACTTATTGCAATGTACAAAACATAAAAGTTAATTAAATTTATTCCAATAATTTATAATTTAGATTTAAAAAACTACTAATATAACAAATGCGATGTTTATTTTACTGCCTAAGTATAATTTAAAGATGATTCTTTGTAAAGTATAATATATTAATAGAACATTTATCAAATCAAATCACTTGCCGTCAAATTATGATTACCGGTAATAAAAAAATAGTTTATCACTCCTTAAAATTATGCAACATAGTCAACACAATAGCTATATCTTTTGTGTAGCACATGGATGACAATAAAGAATTCATCCGGGATAAAAGAGATCAGTCTTAAATACTAATTGGGGTAAAACCACAATTTAAAACAATAATAAAAATATTTATTAGTTGTGAATGAGAAAAAGAAATAGTTCTTACCTTCCTCTTCAGTCAGGTCTGCAAATTTGATACCGCCACTAAAAAAAAATCATATTACTTAGTAAATTACATGTTTATTTATAAATTTTTATGGTAGGTATAAATTATTGCAAGAGGTCAAATTTACGACTAGAAATATTCCAAGTGATTATTAGGTTATTTTAGTGAAGGTAAATATAGGACGTGATATCTTCCCCATAAGATTTAATAAGTGAAATATGCAGACATTAAAAAACTGTAAGCAAAGGTGAAAAGCAATTCAATAAAGCCTTATTCTAAGAGGTGATATGTGATTGTATAGTCGAGCAAATAAAAATTATGATAATTAATTTTCTCTTGATTAGATAGATCGTTTGAATTTTTTCCTATTTCTTTCGTTTATGTAAGTTTCATCTAAAGCCTAAGAAGAATGGACAAGAAAATATTACTGAAATAAAATAAGAATATTTACCGAGGAGAGAGAGTCATTTAAATTTATCATAACTGAGAATTGTTTTTAAAAATATTTATACCAATGGGTAAGGTATTATGCAAAAAAGAAAAAATATCTTAATAGAAGCCAGTTAGTCTTTTTTAAAAATTGACGATAATCAATTTGTTAATGTAACAAGTTAGGAATTTATGCAATGTCTTTGGAGTACAGAAATACATTTTATAAAAAAAAGTAACTCCAGAAATAACACAGAAATATATGCATTCGTCAGGATAGAATTTACAAATAAGACATGACTTTACAACTTGATAAATGTAGGAACCAGTTTTTAGTACTAGATCTATCTTAAAGTGAAATGATGTGATGATTTTATGGTTTATTACGATTACATTATAAAAAATTAACAATTCAATTTATGCTAACAAATACAATAGGATAAAACAAACAAAAATTTTAAGTTTTTTTAGAAATTTTAAGCGTAACTTTTGCATATCTTTGTCAGAGTAACAGAACTATAGGAAATAATTGCTTGTATATTCTTTCTTGAATAAATTCTGCAATATATATACTTATTATAAAGTATAATAATTTTGATCTATATATACCATTTACATTTATGAATTGACTAATGTTCATAATTCTTGAGGTTTTAAGAAAAGTTTGTACTGATTATAGCTCTTGATTTATATTGTGATGTTAAATCTCATTACCAAGTGCATATAATTAGTTTAAGAAAAAACTCCATATTTTTAGGTTTAAAACTAAGAAGTACTTAGAATTTAGATATCGGAGCATCCGAGAACGATGATTCAAAATATGCGAACAACTTATGTACTAAATGAAATAAAGTGGTGATAATGAAAATCAGCAAAATATAATAATGCTTTTGCAAACCCTCAATGAAACAGGATAACGATAGTATTAAAGATTCAATACTAAAATAACAAAAATACAGCAAATGAAATGGCAAAACTTAATGGCTTTAATTTTAAAATATATTTTAATCTGTGGTAAGCTGCCATTGACTTTTCATCGTAACAATTTAGGAATATATCACATGAAAAAATGTTTATGATAATAATTATTACTTTTGACATACTTTTGTTTCACAAATATGCATACCTGAGCAGCACGGTAGCCGTTTCCGGCACTCGGAACACCTGGAAAGAAACGCAATGTGGAGCTAAGGTGTCTCTCGTTCACCACTAGGGCGACACATTAGGACTAACATGTAATTTAAACTCTCTAATTGGATGGCTTTGTAAGTAATGAGATTGAATGCTGTAATTTTGCTAGTCCTACTTTAATACAAATTATATGTCTAACTATAAATAAATATGAAAAGAAATGGTGTTTTAATTATTTCCTTTCTTGATAAAAATTTGATATTCATGACATAATCACTGATGTCTAACAATTAATTAAATTAGTTATCATACAAGGTCGATAAATCTAAAAGAACTCAAATAATTACTAAATTAAGATTAAAACATCTATAGATATAAAAATCTGTACGTTAATTATATTTTCCTATCATTAAAATCCGAAAATAAAACATAATTAACAGCTAAAAAAGTATATTTGAACATCTATTTAAGTCAAATTATATGCTCACCTTCCATCCTAAATTTTCAAAAAATGTCGATAGTCTGGACTGTCCTGTAGTTTTACCGCCACATGGTCCTGTTAGTCAAACAGCAAATGAAACGTAAATAACATAACCTACCATGACTGTTTTCAATTTGTATTTTTTTTTCAGAAAAATGCTGCAAATATTTCATATACGCAAAAATTTATGTAAACAAAAAAAAGGAATGATAATATAAAAACATTGCAAATACAAAACCACGTGTTTATCAATTTCAGATGCATGGATGTAATAATTTAAAGTCTTAAAATTTAATTACCTTCCTTAACTATTCAAAATTTAAGTAACTTACCTCCAGTCAAAACGATTTTGTAAACCTTTGTTTCTTGATTATTAGCCATGTCCAATATATGAAGGAATATTTATTTTTAATAAATTATAATTCTGTCGCCCAGTATCATAAAATGATTGAAAACATCTTTATTTGCAGACGCACGTTAAATTGAAAACACAATATAATTAAAGCGACTTTAAAATGGGTATACAAGAATATTTAGATGTTCATTTTATAAACGTAACTCCGCACATTCCGCGCTCCACCACACTCGATAAATAGTATTTTTTGTCTTTATGTATGCAATTATAGCTTCAGCTCCTTTTCAGTAGCATGAAGTTAGACGAAACTTAACATTTGCATTATTGGTAGCATTTCACATTTGCAGGTTGGCTCACTTGTGGCTATTGCATCTGTTTGTATTAGGTCGGAAGTTCGGAAAATAAGTTCGGAACATCGTTTCCTTAGTTGGCGACCCAAATGTATGAGAAACGACGTATATTCGTAAACGATATCGACGAGTTTGTTTGGACACTTCATATGATTTTCGTGCATTCAGGTTGCCCAATTCGGGAAACGAGAATGTGTTTTTTACTCCAGAGTGCCCCTTATAAATTAAAATCGAGCTGACATTTACAAAATTCTATGTAACTTTTCTTTTTAATCTAATATTGGGTGAATGAAGGTAATAGGGCCAGTCTGATAAAACATATTTCAGTGTTCTTTCCCTATGTCTCTAATCAATACTAGTAAACGACAGCTACTAGAATATAGAGACATCGTTTTTAAATTGTTTTTAATTCAAAACTTAAATCGAAATGTTTAAGTATTCATATCTAATGTGTTAAGTATTCATAGTAAACAGTTGTAGTATTATTAGGTTTGAAAATTATGATATTTTACTCACTTTTTCATAAAAAGTAATCAACTACCAGTAATGTGATTTCAAAATGAATCACAACATAGGAAATGACGCCAAGTTTAAATATGTGGCCATATTATCAATACTTTTGAGTAAGAATGTCAATTTTTTGATTGGGTTGATATAGTTATATATATTGAAATATTCTGTGCATATTAATACAAAAAATATAATAAATTATTGTGATTATATTTCACAGAAAACATGACGGATAATCGCACCTCCATCACTGTTGACATAGATTGGAAAGAAACTATAAGCACAATAAAAAATCTAAAGGAATATCAAGTCTTGCCGCCTTGATTCATACATGTTTAGTTTCAGAACAACTCAGTATAGTTAGAAAATTAACCGTACAAGTTACTAGGCTTCTGACAGATTTGCCCATATATATTTCATGGTATATTCGCAAAAAATTTCAATAATGTACTTTATCCTCATATCACAATTCTCTTAATTATTTGGATATTTAAATGTCTCTGAATGCTTAGGTTGTTTTTTTTTAATAAAACACAAATCACTGCTATCACACTTAATATTGTCAGACAAACAAACAGCTTCTATTTTGTATATAGTGTAGCAAAGCAGAATGATTTCTGTTATAGAAAAAATATTGTATGATATGTTTCAACAAAGATCTTCAACATATTATATGTATACAATGATATTATACTAGCCCTTAAAGTACCCATGGGATCCAAGAAACCGGCAAAATTTGGACCCAAAATCACATACTTATTCATGTTTCGAATATGGATCCTTTAACATCTTTACACCATTGTCCTTAAGACGATCCTTTATTCAAGTTTTAATGGCTGGTCTAAGTGGACGATTCAAAAATTCTGGGGTCTACTGGATTCCAGGTGTATTTTATGTAAATAATAAGAAAAATACTTTATTTTTTAAACGGTTTTTCATTTTCATATAACGGTAATAACTTCAGAAATAGAATAAATTTTTCCAATAATTTTTTAGCCATTCTATTTGGTTTCATTTCAGTCCTTTAGATTAGGAGTTATTAATTGGATTTAAAAATGTGTCTAATTTTCCCTTTACAATTTTTTGATATATTTTTATATGATTAATATACCCAGACATAAAAATAGAAAAAGAAAACAACAGCCTTTGTATAAAAGTCCAATATGTTACGATTACCGTGCTTATTTTTCTATAGATGTATCGATACATAATGAAATTAAAAAAGCTAATAAAAATTCTCAATTTGTCAAAAAATAATAAAATTTTTAACTTGTAAAATGAATATGGGTTTTTGTTACGAATTACTTATGAAAACAGTTTTTTATTATTTATAAAATATCATTTTATGTTTTCGAACAATTCTCTCTAAAAATATCCATTTCCTGTACCTAAACACATGCAAGCAAAATCAGCACATGGATCACTTTAATTCTTTAAATTAATAGCTTTTTTGGAACATCTACTGTCGGCATTGTTTTACCGTTTTTGAAAGTATACAAAAAATTTATTTCGAAATCATAAAAATTAATGATTACTGAATTTATGAATTCTTTACTTGGAAATTCAAGTTCAGAATTTTTTGTATCCATATTTTTTTGAATAATTATTCGATAATAAAAATCTTATTAACTACATTGGGTACTCTTTTTAAAAGTTTCAAACAGTACAGCGAGTTACTTTCAGCTCTTAATTATGATTACATTGCAAGTGGCATATTTTTATAATTGCTCAGGTCTACTAGATCTAGATGTACTTTATACTATTTTCATATGGAAACGTGTACCTTTTCTTTAGGTTAAATAGATATGAAAAAAAATGTTTCATGTAGCTAGAACCAAATACTGTATATTATTTGCTAATGCTTAAATGTGGACTCTAAGGTAATTAAAGAAAATATGTGTGTAAGAAAAATTTTTAATGAAGACGAGGCACTTAAGGAACCTTAATCTGTATATACTTAAAATCATTCTATCTCTCATAAGGTAAGGACAAAGGTGTCGTAAGATGAAAGGTTGTTAGTTAACAGATAAAACGAAAAATGCTTCAGCTATTTAGAAGACAAAATTTGTAGGTAATATCTGACTGAAATCTGAAAAGACTGAAATATTACTTTAGATAATTTATTTTATAAAAAAATGTCTCATGCATCATTATACTACTTTGTTGTCTATAATAACAAAATTAATTTCCTGTTCATTCCATGTAAGTATTAGTAAACGATCATGTTTATTTTGTAATTGTATAGCAATGATGCTTTTGTATTATTTTTTGAAAAAAATCCAATTTACAATATAAAATCTCTTAACTTCATAATATGTTCAGTACAGAGCAATTAAACGTCTAATGCGATTTCCAAGTAAGTCTTTAGGTTTTTTGACATGCGTTGTACCATTGATTTAGCAACCACATCCATGTGTCATTTATTTATCAAATAGCCATGACTACAAAATACTTTATTTTTACATTTCTTACCAATAATAAATATGTACACAAATTCACCACCATTGGGTATTTGCTTCAATCTAAATTACAGTCATATGGCAAATAAAGAAATTTCGAAAGAATTATATATATAATATAGAATTAAACTTAGAAAACTGTACATTGTTTTGGTCATACATTAACGCTCAAAGGGCGAATCACAGCCTTGTGTAACTTTGCTTCATGTGATGAGGCTATTGTTCACAGTCCAGCGTGCAGCTGAAATTTTTGCTGATTTCTTCCGGTGAGTATAAAGTCCAAACGTTCCTCAACTTGATTTTATCAACTGGCGTCCATCACACACAATGGAAAATTACTCTGGTCAGGAAAATGATTCAACGCCTCTAAATAAGGATGGCACCGCATCTATAGTAATTAACTTCCAACCGATTGTGTCCCTCCCTGTGAACTGACTAAATTGTTCAAATTCACAGATTTCATTTAAATGTTTGGAAGTTAAGAATCTTACATACTTCAGCGACTATGTATGTTCCTATCAGATTGATCTCAGTTTTAAAAGTTGAATTTGGGTATTTAGATTACCAGAAAGCTTTTGATCATGTCGATAATGACATCCTATTAAACCGCATTGGCAAAGGCGGATTCTCTTTTCCCCTCTTATGTTTCTTCTCTTCTTGTGGATGGAAAGCAATATGTACAAATTTGTGTCTGATTATTATTTCATACGATCTGGAATTAGCCAGGGTTCAAATCTTTTTCACTATCCTGGTAAATAATATGAGTAATGCAGTAGAAAACGAACATTGCCTTCTATTTACTGATAACATGAAAAGTTTTCAGTTTTTAGAGGTATTTCAGATTGGAAACTGTTGCATCATAACATCAATGCCATTCTCAAGTGGAGTGTTCCAAGCAAATTTTCTTTAGTGAATTAAAAGAGTGTGCACCCAGCACACTCTTTTCGAGTATGAATATGTTTTGGTGAGACACCTTTATTGACTTATTGCAGTAGTCAATATAGAAGTTGAAGTCGATTCATGGTTGATTTTCTATTAGCAGATGTGGCAAAAGTTATATAAAAGGCTCGGATTTGTGTTTCGCATTGTCAGGGATTTCGATGTATTACCTCAATTAATTTACAATATTTGACTTTAGTGCGAAGCATGTTTAGAAGCCAGCTCCATAATTGGAGCCCACATGAAACTAATCACAGTCTGTTGATTGAATGCGTCCATAAAACATTCCTTTAATATTTGTCATATAGTGCTGTTTTTAACCACCCAATTCAACCATGGCCATTATCGCCTGAGGGATGATATTCAAGTATCTCTTGAATATCGTCACATGGTTGAAGCAGATACATACTACTTTGACATTAGTATAACAAAAATCTTCCAAAAACATGTACACATTACAAACCTTTGTACTAGATATATATTCCAACATTTAGGGGAAGCCCGAAAATAACATTGAATAGGCTGGTGCCGCCAAATAATTTTAAAAAATCCAATAATTTGTGTCTTTACATAAACTAGTATGTGAAAATTTTTTTTACTTTTTATTTTGGAAAAAATCCAAAGGCAACACCTATAGTATGCAGTATAACTGTCATTCACCCTAAACATAACGGTGCATACAGTCGCCTTTATAAACAGAGGGTTTCTACAATATGTAAGAGAATGTTTAAAATTAATGATTCTTTCTCTTGGTAGTCATATTAGGATAATTTTAGATTGCAAGGAATAGAAAAACACCATCATGACTGTCCAATATATTTATTAAAAACAACTACACATTTCAAGTTACTCCAATATTAGTCAATGACAACTTACACCACATTCCAGATTGAGTGTTATTTGATTTTATAATGATAGCTTTCAAAGTTTTTAAATTCTGTTCCATGCTGCTTTCCAGTTGAATCACTATAGATGGAACATGTTGCCAATATTTACCAAGTGAGCGATTTTTCTTCTCTTTTATGTTTTCCACCATTCTATCTGGATCATTATTGGTATCACCTATTAGAAACAAGCAAAATACATTTTAATTAGAAGAAAGTAGTGAGGCGGATACTTCTAAAATGATGAAATTAAAAAATGACACATTAGTAGCTGATAAACACTTCTATGGACCATAAATATTTCATTCCAATTGGTGCAAATAGTGAGTGTCAGTCATTGAATGCGTAAGCTGTGAAAAATCACCTACCATGAAAGAAATAACGATGAAAATTGCACAATTAAATTTTGTGTGCAATTAAAAAAATTAAGTCTCAAAAATGTACTTCACGTCACGTGGACATTTAAAAAGGATTTAAATATTTTTATCAAGTACAACACGTTTACATTGGCATGCCAGATTTTTGACAGGTGGAGAGTGAGGTAGGCAAGGCAATAACAGGATGACTAAGGCACTTCGATAAAGAAAATTTTTTTTGCTTATCAAACATTTATTTAGCCCTATCAAGCGCCACCAGGGAGGTCTCCAGTGCATCCATGAACAAAAGGTAAAGAATGTTGACTCATTTCAGAAAAAGTATATCTTCAGTCTGCTTAAAAATTGATTGACCCCAGCACAACCTCTTGCCATAAACAAGCAGCTCTCGCTAATGCCAATATTGTTACACTTAATGTGTCTTGACCATGAAACACCACTAAATTCCACATTTTTCAAATTTTAATCCTGTATATTTTGACGACAGTATGCAAAGGGATAACACGTAAAGAGACTGACATTGTACCAGTATATTTTTGACAAATAAATTATTGTAAATGGAATACCATTTTAATGGTACACTATTACTAGAAAAGATTACATAGTGTGCTCGGATCGAAGGTTCCAGGAGGAAGACATGAAACTAAATTTTATATAAATACTTGCATCCCCAAGTAGGGATATATATTAGAGAGAGTTTCGTAAGGTATTATAATCTAAAAGAAAATTAAATTTAAATCATTTCATTATTCTGAATATATATCACTGAATTTCCGCTATGAAATAAATATTTGTTTGTCAAATATAGAATTTGATATAAAATTCTTCACATAATTTCTTTTCATATGAAAAATAGCTACAATCCAGCAGTTATAGATTTGAATACTTGTGGACCGTTAAGAGTTACTATACCCATTCACTTACATTCCTTGACACTAATGTTTGCCTTCTCTGTAAGATACATAATTAAATTTTCTAAAAACAAACAAACTGCTAAAAACAATAAAAAAAAGGGAAGTGACCTCCTCCTTGCCACTTTAGGATGGAAATGACCATGAAAAAACCTTAAATTAAATAAATTATTTTTCAGCAATTTTTTGAATAGCTTTGAATTGTATTATTTGTTCTAATGTCCATTTTATATTACAAAAATTTTCAAAGTCATGTTAACCTGTGTCGAATATTGCCTAATTAGTTTCATGTTCAATAGAAGTCAAACAAGTCTATCCTCGACTTTCATGAATAAATAATATAAGGAATGTTCTTTCAAGTATTTTCCTGAATATTTCTAAGGAAAATATTCATAGATTCACAAATTACAAGTTCTTAACAATTAAATTTCTTTAGGCAAAACATTCAAACTGAAAGTTTACAATGAAATGTAAACCAATTTCATACACAATTATGGTCATTTACTCGAGTAAGCAACATTTAGTGTAGTTTTGTATTTAATAATTATAAAATAATTTTTTAAATTTTTTTTATTGTATCAATGTATAAAACTTATTTTATTCTGTTTTCCTATAATTTACAATTGTTTTCTGCTGTCCATGAATGCACTGCGTCTTTGTGACACTTTAAAGTTATACTACGATGCAGCTGTAATTGTAATAAAGCATAACTGTGTAGTTTTGATCTTAATTACATATCACAAATAAGAATTCATACCGATAGCATCGACCCATCTTGTTATGATATTATTGACCACTAGAGTAATATTATGCTTGTCACATATAAAACGAGCAATATTCACAAACTTGTTCAGCATAATCAGACCTGAGAAAAAATATAAATTACATTATAATTCCTAAAACTGATTAAAATTTTACATTTTTGTCTTATTTCAACATTAATAATAAAACTTATGCTATTTTATTTCAAACTACTTTTCAAAGTAGTTACAAACTGTTACAGTTAAATAAAATAATTTGTATACATATTGAACAAGGTAATGTGAATTAGAGTTGCGATACAATACAATAGGTACAGACTTCATTCAGTAAAAGTCTAATATAATTTTATACAACGTTTTTAATTTGAGCGGCTTTTATAATTTTCTATAAGTAACTTTACACTTCATTTTTTAAAAAAACCCCAACTGATTAGCAGCAGACAAAAATTTTTACTCTGACTTTTTTCAACGGACACAAATTTTTACTGTGTTTTTTCCACATCTGTAAAATTTCATCATACAAATTTGAGAATTTTAAAGCCCGTAGCCATTGATGTATATAATTTAGATAAGCTTGATGTATAGGCAAAAACTTTCTAATATCTAAAATATAAATCTTTGCCTGTAACATATAGAGTGATGCTGTGGTGTAATAGTAAAAGTTCCTAATTGCTACAGGGCATAAATATTATGCAACTGAATGTTAAAAGTGAAATTAAAATAAAACAAGAAACACAACAGGTATTGGGAATGAATGACGCATACATAGAAGGGATTCCGACCTCTACTTTGTATCTTATCACGTCGACGTTTCTTCACCATTGAACACCATAGTCGATGATATAAGAACACAATTACAAAATATTTACCGAATTCTCTATATACACTCGAAAATGTACTTAATACACCTTGATAAACAAAAAAGATGAAGAATAAATAGAAGTTGACAGGAATAACGGCTAATTGATATTATTCTTCTATTATACACGTGACAAAAAACTATGTCCCATTCTGGACAATGTGGTATCCATTGATGCTTTGTATGCAAATAAATAGTCCTACAAGAACACATAAAAAACTTTTGACGGGAAATAATTTTTTTTCCCACAACTAAAATTTTTTTCTCGCAAAAATAAATTCTTTGTAAAAGTATTTTTTATGGATTCCCGAAAGTTGAAAAAAATTGAAATTGAAAAATTATTAATTAAGATAATGATAACTTTTCATACATTTATCGTAAGGAAAAATCTCATATTCGGTCTAATAGCTACATTATCACATATGGATGTTCCAAATTTTAGGGTGATTGTTACAATAATTTGTACTCTTTGTTGGTTTTTAAAACCCAAAGTGGGGTATTGAATAAAATGTTTTTCTTTTTGGAAACTATTGATTTCCGACAATCCTTCCTTATGAAATAGGAAATGATATTATTTATCTCCTGAAATCCTTTGGACTTTTGACACATTCTGTATAAAGAAAATATAGCAACGTACACTGGATAAATTTTCCTTTTAAGAAAATTATTGAGAAAAAATATTTTTGGATACTAGATACACCACAGAAAGTACTAGAAACTAGTAATTATAAATTTATAACCTTGTTTACTTTGATCACCATGAAATTGAAACATGAGAGCAGGAAGGGAGTCCACAATAATGAAGCGTAAATTTTCCATGTTTGTTTTGTTCACTTGATGAAAGATTTGTAGTAGTTCGTTCGCATTCCATACTCTAGCTATAAATATTTTCTGCATAAGTGTTCCCATTTCCTGTTACAGATTTTATCACTTAAGTGAAAATAAAAAAAATGAAATTTAGAGAAA
Organism: Druceiella hillmani; assembly: GCA_039881145.1. Lineage (NCBI taxonomy): Eukaryota > Metazoa > Arthropoda > Insecta > Lepidoptera > Hepialidae > Druceiella > Druceiella hillmani. Next base: position 30,616,387 of record JAYKKI010000003.1, on the reverse strand, counting down.
TAAATGCAATCACGACAAAACAATTACAAAAATTAATGATTAAACCAAAATTGGAATAACAAAAATTTAACCAATTAGGCGAAATGAAACAATTTGCTTAAATAGGTTAAAAATTGTAAAATAATTGCTTCATTTCTACATTAATAGAATATTTTTTTACAAGCATTATGTTAGATAAAGTTGGAAATCATCCTTGCGAAAACGCAATTTATACAAGTGTAGTATCGCAAGTCGCATTTTATTGGTTTCTGGGCACAAAGTAAGACGGTTATCCTGACATAGTATTATACATGCAAAAGTGAGTTTCTTTCTTTATTTCTGTGCCTTGTCTGTACTGCTTAACTACTCAATAGATCCCCGTAAAATTTTGCATCATTAAGTCAAATAATTAAATACAGAGAATTCATCAATATGATGCAAAATATTGATTTAGGCATCCAAATTAATTTATATGCCTTCAAAATAGTCCCTGTTTGTTCAAAATAGCCCCTGTGAATTTTGTTTTAAGATTCAACAGACTCAAAATGTCATGATAAGGTATCTTGACTTTGGGGAACCAAAACAAAATTCCACGGGTTACATCCAGTAAATATGGTGCTTACTCGATGATATTCACTAAGTTTTTGGACAACAATTCTCATATAACAGTCGAGGTATAGGACTGCATGTTATCGAGGTGCAAAACCCAAAAATTATTTATCTGACACTTTTTCTGATACGGCCCAGATAATATTGTTTGTTGACTACTTGCTCCTTTGGAAGTAGCCCTGAATGGACAATAATACATTAGCCAAAGAAAATATTCGACATGATTTTAATTTTCAAATAGTTTTGACATGTTTTTTTGGTTTCTACTCATTATTGAAATACCATTCTGTCAAACTCAAATCTTGTTACCTGATATGAGGTGTGAATGCAGGGTATGATTTGGATCGTTCAAACGTAAATTAGATTTATGAGACATTATGGACATGTGTTCTAACATATTTTTTTTAAGTTTGAGTGAACTGGTATTTTGTTTTGAGTTTCAGTGGACACCAGTTCACTCAACTTGCCAATGTTTTATTCTTTTGAAGATATTAAAAGTTGACCTGAATAAAGCAAGCCTTCAATAATTTCTTGATCTTTGAATAATTTGTACCACTTATTTACTTATATTTTGGATAAAGATTGCAGATCTCTCCCGACATTTTAAGAGATTAAGCACAAGAAACAAAGGTATCACACAATTTGAGATGATCACATTGTTTCGACTTTCTATCCATTTTAAAAATAAGAGGACACACATTAAGTTGACTAACATGCCAAAATTCTATATGAGAATTAGATACATTGGTACAGTTTAGAGCATAAATTGTTTTTCATACCATATGATGCAGCCTTTGAAAATTAACAATTCTCAGTATTTACTTAACGGCATGTAGGTATAGCCTGTGTCATAGAGATGAAAAGCTGAAACTTTTAACCTTAGTTTAAATTTTTCGATAATTCAAAAAATCATCCCTATAGCGATAAGAGCAAGAACCCTTTTCATTGAAACCTAAATTCTTTCTCTGTAATAAAGGTTCAAACGAAAAAAATGTTACATATTATATCCATCTTATATTTTCAGGTATCTGAATAAAATTTTGTGCTATACCAATTAACCTACGCTTGTATATTACAATTAGAATAGTCCATGTGAATTCTTGTCAATTTGACTTTTCTTTTTATTACATTATCATAGCAGTTATTTTAATATTTGTGTGAAAGTATTTACCTCAAAAGTACAATTTCGACTTTGAAGAATATTTTTTATTTCCACCCCAGTAACATCCCCCTTTGTATCAATGTACAGGGATTTAAATCCATTTTGGGCGTTATTAATACATATTGTTATGCCGAGTTGCGTTTTCCCACTCCCTGCGAGGCCACAGAGTTCAATTATAGATGCATTTGGTAAACCACCATTTAATATATGATCAAACCTGAAAAAAATTACTGGAAATGAAAGACTAAATAATGGCTACATAAATTAATAATTCATCTGAAGTCACTAAAATATTCAAATTGTATTTAACAAAGTGTGACCAACGTGACTTCAGAGGCTAAGCTCCAAGCATTTTATAGTGAAAACAGTTAATACTAAGCTTCCATATTGTGTGACATTCATTATTATCTTTGTAAATATAGTTAGTGTGTCTGATGGGTTCTTTTCAATTTCGAAACAGATAAAACATGTATAATAATTTATGTTGTGAGAATTCATTATATTATATATGAACTATCCCCCTTCCTCTATGTTTCCGGAAGCCTCACAACTTCTAGGGTGTGTTGGTAAAATATTGGTTAAGGAAATGTTTACAAAATACCGCAGCTCAACAACAGATGATTATTAGTCATAAACTCACTAATACATGTGTAGTGATGCCACTTGTTGGTGTATGACAACTTTAAAGTCCATTCGCCATATCTTGAACTCGTGTAATTAAAATGAAAAAATGTGTTTAATATTTTTTGATAACTAGTTTCATTTATTTTGTAATATTATAATTATCTCAATACAACAAAATCAAATATTGGTATTATTCCACTTTTTATTTGGATTTTATCCATTGACCAGGCTAAAAAGAATGGCTGCGTAAAATCATTTTGTCTTCTACATGCGGCTTTATCAAGGTGGCAAAAACTACTAGTTAATTTCTACTATTATTTTGTCCTTTGACATGCACTTTGGTAGGTCTAATTGGTTTCCGGCTGTAAATTAAAAACACAGCGTAAAAATATAACCACTAAATATCATATTTTAATTTGAATAAGAATTTAAATAAAAAAGTGACTTCCCAAATACTTTCTAAAGCTCCTGACATGCTTGCTTCCTTTGTCCTTTCCAAAATGCATGTAGTCTAGAAGTAAACAACTTAGGATCTATTTAATATAAATAATTGAATTGAGTACCAATGATAAATATGACAATTAAGTGTCCAGTAATTTTTGGGGCAGCATATTGGAAACTAACATGTCCTAGAATACAAATGTGTCCTTTTAATTAATCGTAATAAACTTTCTCAGTAAACTGACATTGTAGGGGTGACAAATACAACATTTGTTGCTTTCAGTCGTAGATACAGCCTTAAAGCACCTCTTGGCTATCTTTAAAATAATACGGCATCACATATCGAATCTTAGAAAATATCATTGGATTTTAGTAATTAGCCTTAAATAATACAAGTTACAATAATATACCTTTGGATATCTTCTATTCCTTGTTCATACGTACAGTTGAAAAGAGTCGTGAATCTTTGAACTGAATGATCTGCAAATAAAACAAAGCGGCTAACGATTTATTTTCTAACTAGGTTTGGCCTCTTTGGAACGTATTATAAAATTAATTGTAAGATTAATATACTACGGTACCATGTAATATCACCTGATATAAAAGTTATAAAAGTAAACTTTCTTTAAGTAAATATTGAAAACATCAATTTACCATATCTTCTTTTAGTTGGTCGATTGCGATAAAACTTAGCTTATATGTTACCTGAGAGCCAATAGTTCTATTACTTTTGTTATGTTGTCCTAAAGACAACGGATTAATGTAATTTTTTGCACAAAGAGAGCTGGCGCGGTCGGGAAATGGCACAGGATGCTTTTTATCATGGGAAAATTCTTATTTCAAACTGAAAAAAGCACAAATTGAATAAGGAAGCAATGTCGCAACGGAGCAATGGGAAATTTTCTTTAAACGTTACGGACGCAATATAAAGTAGCAACAGAATCACTCAGTTTAATCCAATAAGTTAAAGTCCTACCTGCAATATTATTAATGCGAAATTGTGTTTGTTTGTCCTTCTTTCACATCACAGTTAAACAACCTAATCATATGATTTTTTGCTCAGAGATAGTTGGCTTGCCGAGAAATGACATAGGCTGCTTTCCAAACCGGGAAATCTCAGTTCACCCAATATAACAATTCCAACTAATATTAAAAATTCGAGAGTGTATTTGATTGTGCTTCTTTCCCGTTGCATTGAAGAAACAAATTGAAATAATTTTTTCCACTGTGATGGTTGGCGTATTAAGAAATGACAGAGGCTACTTTCCAACCCTGTTAATCTCATCCTAAATATGGCAATTCCAGCTAATATTACAAACGCAAAAAGGACCAAGAAATAAGGAATAATAACATTACTTTTTACACAAAGGTAGTTGGCAGACTAAGTAATAACACAGGTTACTTTTCATCCCAGGAAATCTCATCCCAACTAATATTATAATGCTAATTAATTTTATAAATGCGAAATTGTGTTTATTGTCCTTCTTTCACATCGGGTTGGAGTAAAGGATCACAGTGTTTTTTGCACAGAGAAATTAGTGAGTTGAGAAGTGACATAGAGTACTTTCATCCCAGGAAATCTCATTCCTTCGAAAAAATTCTTATTTGAAACACAATGGGAATAGCAAAGCATAGTCGCAATGGAGTCACAGATAGACGTGCTTTTTTGAAATGCTACAAATGCATTATAAGGTATAGTGAGTAAGGTACAGTGATTGTCCCTCTAATCTCAAATTAAAGGAGAATATTTTTGTTTTGTTTGTCATTGTATTACAAGTATAAAGTCACGAAAATAAAGACTTAGTATTTAATTTTTTTTAATCATTTTAAATTGCAATTTTTTTATTTCTCCCTATAAGTCTTTACCTATAGCCACGTGAACAAAACCACGTAACCATGTTTACAGCTGGCAAATTTCAGGTACCCTTGCATTTTTCACAATAAATTATCCTAATTAATTCTATTGCACTTTTAGCAATGAAACTGTTCTATGTTTCCTATTCAAATGTTTTCTTAAATTTGATACGGATTATTTTAATTTTAATAAAAGTTTATAAAACTTAAAATTATATATGAATTTTAACTATGAAGAAATATTAAAGAAATAACTACACAAACGCATTATGCAATCAAAATAAATTAACAAAAACTAACAAAACTCTAATTTACCTATTTTTGCTATTATCCGTATCGTTAAATAAAACAAACTATCACTTTGTGCCATTATAATATAAACATTTGTGACAGGCCTTCAGAAATTATGAACAAACACATGCATACCAAATCTCGATACACAGTGAATTTTAGACCGAATGTAGAATACATAGTACGAAGCCAGCAAAAAGTACTGATATACGAAATACTATTTTGTCTAAGAGTATGGCACATTACGAGTATAAACTAATTTTGTGGAATGTTTTCATTCTTCATTCTTTCCTAAGAGGAGACTTATAGGATGAATGACAGGCGTACGTCCATAGTAATCACTTTGTTTTATTTCTATAGTAGTTGAATCATTACGAACAGAATCAGAACGAAAATGTATTTTGTAACAGGTATCTACGGAATTTCATTCATTAGTATGTCTGTTTCAGCGAATACATCGTACTCTTATGGATTACAGTATACACACCCCACCTCTAATGTGGAGGATAAAATGATTGTACAGTCATTCTGGTTAGCTGGCCTGGTCAATCGGAATGAAAACTGGAATCATATTAATATTTGTTATTGTTGTTTCGATGTAACTTTAATATTACAAAATAAATATAATTGGTTAACAAAATATATAAAAAACATTTTTCATTTAAGTTACAATATACGAATTCAACATATGGCGAATGGACTTTAAAGTTGTTACACACAAAGAAGCGGTGTTGCTACTACGCGTGTATTAGTGGTTTACGACTAGTAAATATCCATTCCCAAGCAGCAGTATTTTGTAAATACATCCTTTAGCATTTGCTTTAAGATGTATTAAGAAATTTTTCAACAGAATTTGTATACATAAAAAAATTCAAAATATACTCCATTGTACCTACCACTAAGTTTAGTACATCTTAATATTTTTATAACATGTTATTGTTTTTACGTGACCTATAATAGTCATTGAAAGGTCTTCATTTTAGCTTGATTAGGAAATAAAGCAAACCAAACAATGGGGTTTGTTAAAGTAGTTCTGACTACAACTGGTGCAATGCTAAAACTATTTGAATAAATAAGAGTATGAACCCCTTGATAATATGTGAAGCATCCCTTTGTCGATATGTATGTTTATGCAATTTTAGCGAAGTTGGTATTCTCCATGAACATTAATATTGCTTGAGGAACTTAAAGTAGGTGACAATGTATCAGTGATTACGAATAGAAAAACAATTTCAATGAGATGGCAATAGTTTTTCCAATCTTACTTGGCAAAGATCTGGCAAAAGTTTATGAAACATTGCAGACGCTACGTAAAAAATAACAGGTATATTCATAAAATGGAAAACTAGTTATTTTTACTCCATTTTTAATTTATTTACTCGGAATGACAGGACAGATCGTTATTACACAATGATTCTGTGTGTGTGGTACATGATGCGCTAAGAACAATACACGGGATGGTTTCATTCTGAATATATCCGCAAGTAGAGTATTGCTAGCTTGTCTTTGCCCTATAAATTGGTTGCTTGACATAACACAATCAATATTACTTTCTCATAGAAAACTTCCCCGACGAGAATTTCTTGTAATTTCATATTTCGAGAGATAAGAATGAAATTTGTACATTTCACTTAAAATTGCACTTAATGGTGGCGTTTAGTTTATGCGTTCGGACTACAGATCATTACTTAAATTGCAGACTTCGTTTAAATAATATAAATTAAATATTCATAAATATGTGGTGTATATATGTCAGATGTTCAGGGCAAGCTATTCGTAAGTGCTTATAAGGCACTGCGCACTACTGATTTACAGGGTTTTATAAAAAAAAAACGCAGCTATATTATTTAACATTGTAGATAGATTCATGAACTTTATAGATGGTTAGTCTTACAAATCAATATTTGGTAACTTTTGGAAGGATGAAAACATTCTCTAGAGTATCATTAATGTTTGTACATATTTTGTAATGGGCTAGATTAATAAAATCGCTATAGTGACGGGTATCTCTTTAGTGATAGTACCCAGGGTATTTATTTTACTATAGCGCCAATAAAATGTATTTTAAAATAGTGGTAGGTTGGTGCCTATTATTAATATGAATAGTCACTAAAGATAGCCAGTTACATAGATAGTTGGTTTATGGCCAAGATATAGAAAAGAAATTATCATCACCCTCCTAAAATGTGGAATTTTATAATTTAAGGTAAACCAATTTAATTTCTTTCAACAATATACGTGGCACTATGTGTAGACCCACATTGATTTTTAGATGGCACATAGACTGTATAAACATACTACTTTTATTAGACATACCAACAATCGAAATAAAACAAATTGAAATAGAAATGTTTCATTTGTAAAAGAAATGTTTATTAGGTAGGCAGGCGCAGCCAACATCAAATTAACAAGTATTTGAAATTAAAAACATGGGTACATTCATTTTAATACAAATTTTAGTTTAAAATAAAAAAGACACATCACATTCTATGTCGAGCCTTGATATTAACGAAGCTATCAATTACTCTGCTTAAATCGAAGTTTGATGCCTTCTTGTTTTCGATTGAGATCAATGAATGGAATGTATCACAAGTGGTTTTGTCCCCTATTGTTCCTCAGATAATTCTCTATGATTTTTAATTTGCTGAATGATCTTTCAGCTATGGCAGCAGTTAGAGGAATACTGTGAAATAATAATACTAAGTCATTGGCAGCTTCAAGTTTAAAGATTACGGAAGATGTTTCTGCATCTCAATCTTAAGATCCAACGGGATGCTTACACAGGCTGTCAAGTTGGTATCAGTGGTGATAGTGCTGGTTTTGTTGAGGAAATGCATTCCAAATCCAATGTCACTTCGATCACATTATCATTAGACATGTCTTTAACATCCCTAACAGAATCTTCTGGCTGGGAGTGGGACTGAGACTGAGGCATAATAACTATTACCAGTACTGCAGATTCAACCAAAAAATAGTCCAGTTGGGTAAATTTTATTTCATTTTTTATCTTTTTTCTTTTTGTTTTCACTAAGTCAGTTAAGAAGTCGGTTAAAATTATATGAGGTTGGCACATTAAAACTTCTCTATTTCAGATGATGAAAGTTTTAAAATCGACTTTCCATATATTTTTACATAACTAGTTTACTTTTAATATGTTTTATAAGTATTTTATGAATTCACATAGATTTCATGAAATATTTATAAATCCTCCGTTGAAATAACACAGACGTAATAATTTGTGAGCTTACGTGAAAACGAAACAGATATTAAAAATGATCTTAAACGAATCAGATTTTAAACATTGCACATATTTGGCAATTTTAATTTTGGAGCGTTTTCTTGCAGATATGGACTATATAGGGTAAGGTTGCTTAAGTACCCCCTAAGGGAATACCGCTGTAATATTTACTGTAATGTAAATAAAACAAATTATTTTGCATTTATTAAATCTTTATTTAGTTGCCTTTTAATCAACATCCATCTAAATGATGAAAATATTTTATTGAAAGAGGTATTTTCGCATTTTTCGAAAATGTAGCTTAGGTACGACTTAGGCGCGTAGTCGCCTAAATCGTACCAGGTATAGCCTAAGTCGTACTTAGAAAATAGACTAGTAAAGCCATAACAATAAACTATATAAAATAGTAGTTCAAAATAAGAGATCACATGAACAACTAAAAAACTAAAAGTAATTAATTTTGAAATAAACATAACTTTTTTGGTTATAAAATTAAACCTAATAGCTAAAATAAAATTATAATCTCTCCAAAAACTTAAGTAATTCTTAGAAAATTAACGAGACTGAACGCAAATGTCACAAATATATTTCTTAATTTGACTCTCAACATGTATATGTGCTGGCACATAGGTCATGTATCCAACCTTTACATTTTAAGCACTGGACCATATTTTCTTCACGATCTTCTTCACATAGTTGGCATAACCACGATTCTTTATCTTTCATTTTTTTAGTTAAAAGCACCTGTTAAAAACACCTGTACCTCATGAATTTATGTAATACAATTAAAACTTTTAAATCCACTTCACAATTCACAAAATGAAAGAAAGTTATATTTAACAAATTAACTAGACTACATTTTGTTTTTGTGTTTATCAATCAATCGAAAAGAAATAATTACATATACTGGCCAACATGCCACAGGTAAACAGCTTAATTATTAGTTCACTTAAAGCACAAAGTACTGTTAAATTCTACAAGAGATAATAAGGCTTGATCTGATCGACTAAGGACTCCCTAGTCTTAGAGGTCTTGGTGTACTGCACTATCTCGCATCTTATTACCTACTTAAAGAAGATAGCCTACTTCTTATAACCTCCTTTGTAAGTGGGAAACAGGATTTCTTTCAGAGTTGAAAATACTGATTTTCATTAGTTTTGTTCATTAGTTATTGCTTGACGATGTTGATTCTGGGTACTGACCCAGGATCAACATCGTCAAGCAATAACTGTTAACCTCTTAAATGTTTATGATGTATACATTTGTCATTATCAAAGTCAACCAATGAAAAGCCCTTTAGATCCTCATTTGAAGCATTCAATATTTAAATGAAACAAGCAATGAATTCCAATTCTAGGAAATCATAAGGCCAAATAAATTTATTTATTCAGTTATAATGGATGAACTCATCAGAAGTTCGTGTAAACAAGCTAAAGTTTTTGCATAGTCTAGATGTAGATTTGGAATAGAAAAGAAATGAAGAAGAAAATGGATAAAGGGTTGGTTTCTCTTTTTATATTAATTCCAGGTTATCTAGAATATTCACCCATACAGTATATATTATTCACATTCGTTTCCACAATTTATATACGCAAAATTAATTTATTTGCTTGAATATATATCTAATGACTCGTACAGTTGAATTTTCAACAAAATAATAAAAAATTATATTTTTAAACTTTTAGATCATTTTTATTTAGTTTACAATCACATATTACTACTTACTAAATTCTAAGTAGGTACCCTATAAAATTTTTACAAAATTACTTTTTATTATAATTTTTTTTTGTATTTCTGTGCATATTTTAATGCAATAGACACTGTAATAATATAGAAAAGTATAACTGTTAACAAATGGTAAATGATATAACTCACCCTGCTATATTCGTTTTGTACTTTTTATGCCTGCGAAATATATCATCTACGGAATTTGGAGAGTTAATTCGAGTTATTAAACAATTTCGAATGTTAAGAGCCTCACTTAATGTTAAATTTGTTATTAAAGTAATTTTATGACAATCTTCTTGTAAAAAGTCCAGTATAGTATAGATATGATTTTGTTTTAAACATTTTATAATATTATCTGTTAAACTGGGATGGAGTCCTGTTACGATTTTAACCATATTTCAAATTTATTTAATATTGACTTAGTAAATTTCTGACTGAAAGGGAAAACTAAACTTTTTGTACATCTATAGATCGAAAATCACAGAATTTAGTGCAAAGAGGTGACAGCATCCGTCACTGCTATGCCGTAATTTCTTTCAACGCATAATAGCACCTATAGATGGCGCCAAACCGCTAACCTTTTCAACATCGAGTCATCTATCTATATTTTCATATCAATATCGATAAACATGTTTTGATACTTCGCGACAATTAATTTTTCTTTAATTATTTTACGTCGTCTTAGTGTTAAAAAAAGATGCAACTTGCTATTAGTAATAAGCTGGACGTCTATGTAGCCATATAATGCGGTATATAATCTATAATCCGGATTAGCCGCTAAAAGTAAATTTTACGCTATTTAAATACAAATCCTAAATGAATATTCTATGGATAAATTTAATTTTAAGTCAAGGCTCCGTCGTTGTTTCATATATCTTCCACATTATTTAACTCCGGGCCTACGCTTCGTCAAAGAGTGATAAATCTAGTTAGCCAGCCAATTGTTAATAAACAGATTTAGGCGCATTTTGAAATGATATTTATTTTCAATATTAATAAATTTAAAAAATAACTTTCTAAAATAAGTAATTAAAATATTATCTGTTTATATTTCTCCTCCATAACTAGTATTATTCGCTAAAAATTCATTATCAGTATTACATAATAACAAAACTTAAAAATCACCAAAAATCAAAATTCTCTTTACATATTTCAATTTTTGCACTCAAACTTGTTCTCGAATGTTTTCTAGCATTCATGTATTTGCCAATATTTATAAATACTATACCGAAATAATTATCATGGTATAGTAATATTTTTATCATAACTTTTGCATTAAGAGCTATATCCAATAAAATATTAAAAAAAACTGTAATTATTCGCAACCTGGCAATATTATATTCACGATATAATCCCACTAAAATTGTAATGGGGAAAGTTTGTTTCTTTTTTGTATGTTTTTTTAAACTATTTATCTAGTTGGTATAAAACATGATAGCTTATAGTTTCCAGATTGCCATAGACTACTTGTACATAATATGTATGTTGTATGATTATCGAGACATAATTAAAAACGCCAATGTAGTCGTAGAAAATGTCTCTAGTATAGGTGCTTTCATGACAAACGCTGCAAAACATTAACACTAGGAATAGGGAAAGTACAGGTATAAAAATGTACTTAGAAATGTCTGAAATAGCATGCATATAGAAGTTGTTGTCATAAGTGATCCACTGTAATGGTTTTTAAGTTTAAAGGAGTGGTATAAGGAAAGATGTGAAGTTTATGAATTCATATTAAAATAATTGTCATAAGTCATTTTTTAAATATTTATGGGGTTAAAACTTATCCCCTATTCTAATTGAAATAAAAAGATTTCGAGAGGGGGGAATAGGACATGCTTAGCGTGAGAATTTGTTCATGAAAAAAATGTTCTAGACTACGTTCATGAAAAAAAATATATATCAAAAAACTTTAATCAAATACTCTAATTCGACCCGTATGAAGTTGGGGTAGAACCCTAGTACATTTATATAAAACTGTACATTGTTTCAAGCCGTTTAGTTGTGAAAAAACAATTTGAGACTTATAACTCAGTCACCATATCATTCAAATCTTACTTTTATTCTCAACATTCATGAGGCAGCGTTTAAGAAATAAGGATTTCTAGTATTCATTGATCTCGGATCTCGGATACAACAAATTCTAGAAGTTTAGTGAAACTATGTTTTCACTAAAAAGTTAAAAACTTTGTAAGGGCCTTTCATAGTTTTTTACCACTTCAGACACGTAGTGTAAATTTTGTATTAACTGTGATTCATTATCGTTAGTAATCTCATAGATCGTCTCCTTGAAATATCCCCACAGAAAATAGTCCAATGGATTGAGGTCTGGCGAACATGGTAGTCATGCAATTGTACCACCACGTCCTATGCATATATATAAAATACTATAATTGGGTATTTGACTAATTTTTTTTATTTCATTAATCATAATTTCAAGGTACAAGCTGATGAAGAGACAAGCTTCTCCCTGGAGTGACCATCGCGCAGGGCGGTGAATTGCCCAATATCCAGCCTGTGCTTTTATCCAAAAAAAAAACGAAAAGAAGGCATCGAAATGTTCACGCACAAGGCCATTCTCAGGGCCAACAGCGAGTCGATATTATTAAAAATCTCGATAGCAATATTTAGTATCAATAAAGGTGGAAGTGCAATTCCCGCCAAGCGCTCGCTCTGCAGGTGAATATTTTTGTATATCGGATAAAAATTCAAAACGATCATCGTGCACTTCAGTGAGGAAGGTTCATTTAAATCTGACGCAAAGATGTCTGCGGAAAATTTTCTAACTTGGCAGAAACTACTGTCACATTTATCGCTTAATTTTAATTTCAAGGGCAGAATCCATTTTTCGTAAAAGCACGTTTCTTAGTACGTTCCAAAGAAAGGAATTTATTTTAGTAAGCGACACCTTTCTGTATAATTTTCTTTATCATACAATTACAATACATTTAAGCCTACAATACAATACAATATATTTCGATCCTTCCCAATGCAGATTCCCACCAGATAAGCTGTATTTATTTCATAATACTTTCGAATATTTAATTCATAATACCATAGGAAACGGACCGATGGTTTCAAAATCTATTTTATGAATTTGATTACCGTCTAATTAATCTCTATATCTATTGAATCTGGTAACAATTTAGATTACTTGACATTTTTAATGAGAAATGTTTGCTTGGACGTAAATTGTATGCAAGATATCAAGTTCGAAATAAAATCCACCGCTAAAACGAGGTCGATAACACATGAATGAAACGACGGAAAAAATTTGTTTATTTCGGGGGTTGCTAAATAGCAGACAGACAATTTTGAAGGAATAGGAGAGGACTTAAAGTGAATGTGTTTAAAGCAATAATAAGTAAGAAGAATTGTCTGTTTTATTGTCGCAGACCAACAGAAATAGCGTATACTGTGTTCATTATGGTACAAAGAGGTGGCGCGCTTCCTGCAGGGAGGCAACCTCCTTTTCAAATCACTCGCCAATTAACATCATGTACTCAGATATTTATAATTCCATCGCTTTCCTAAGGCTGGTTCCTCTCGCAGTTCCGCTATTGCTATATATGTGTCTATTATTCTAAATAAATATGTGAATATTTTGAAGGAAACTGATTTTGGTTTTCACTTTTAAAAAATGATATACCTGTTACGAACCGTCTTCATACGGTTCAGCTGAGCAATCAACAGAATAAACTTTTATTGCTACACCGTCAATGATAAATAAATATTCTTTTAATACACTCGTGTTCCGTAAATTTTTAATTTTGTTTCTGCTTAAAAAGTAACAAGGAAAACATTTTGAAGTCTGCGCAAAAATGTCAATGATTCTAATATTCTTTGCAGTGAAGTAAGTTACTATTAAATGAAGATTAAAACTTTTGCACTTGTTAAAATTTCGTAAAAAATTACATTAAATTTTAAATTACTCATCGACGTGTATGACCACGAGTCCCAATAAAGGTGGTGGAAGAAAGGCAATAAGCGATACATATATGCGTTCTTTGAACTCTCGAAACCGACCGTCGCCTATTCACGGTTTGAGCCAACCGGTACACATCGAACATAGTCGAAATCCACCTTCCTTTATGGAGGGCTAATTTTGGTTACTCAGTCCATTAAAAAAATATACGCAATTAACGTTTTTAAAGTAGAACCAATTTATTTTATATATTTATATTTTTATTTTATTTATTTATTAACTTTTATGTATAGTACATATGGCGGACTTATTGCTACATGAGCAATCTCTTCCAGTCAACCATAACAATTTGTATTGAAATTTAGTTGGTAGACTGTAAGAGATTTTACAATGAAAATTCTTCATAGCACATTAGACAAAAAAAATACAAAAGTAAATTAAAAAAGAAAACAAAATATTGACATGATTTGGGATGGGAAAGACAGGAAAGGACAAGGACACAAAGGAAAAGGTTTCAGGAGATGCGGGACTTTTTCACTCGATCTTTGAAAATGTTTAGAGACGTGGTTTTCCTGATGTCAGGATCCAGGTGATTCCAAATTTTTGCTACTTGGACAGTGAAGGATTTTTCGTAAGTGGTAGAGGTATGTTTAGGAATAAGTAGGGTGTGTGAACTTTCAGATCGCAGCCCAAGGCCGTGAGCAGACAAATCTTTAAATTTGCCACTAAGATAATTTGTGCTATGAGGATTTTTTAATATGTTAAAAAGATGTGTAAGTATGTGAAGTTGGCGTCGATCACAGATCTTCAGCCATTTGAGAAGTGACCTGTATTCAGAAATGTGATCATATTTTCTGAGGCCGAAGATATACCGAATGCATAAATTTTGAAGACGTTCCAACTTGCACAAATATTCTTCATTAAGATCAGGATAGCACACGTCTCCATCAGTGGCGGCGCTAGACCAAATGTGTACGTCGGCGACATCAAGTTCGCGAGGCCTCTTTACTTCGCAGTGAAAAAAACCGTTAAATTAAGTGAGCCAAATTATAAAATAATTTATGAGTATAACGAGTTTTATTGTTAATAAAATGATGACAAAAAATAATTACACACATAGAAATTAAAATAGTCGAACTTTTCGGCTTTTAGCCTCACTGAATTTTTTCAGGATTGTGTCGTAGTTAAGTCTAGCCGCTATTTCAGCTTCGATTGACAGAACTGATAACGCGGATAGTCTGTCTTGGCTCATCGTGCTTCTCAAATAGGTTTTTATCAATTTCAACTTTGAGAAGCTTCTCTCAGCGGAAGCTGTGCTGACCGGAACTGTGAGCATGATTCTAATTGTAATATAAACATTTGGATGTATTTCTTCTAAAATGTATTGGATGAGTTGTTTCGCGTCGTTGATAGAGTCTAGTGAATTAGTTTTTAAAAGCTGAAGTTCTTCATATAGTTCGAAAGGCTGTTTTCGCCTTCCCGAAGTATTGTACCTAAATCATTACAATGTTTGAGAAGATCCTCTTTTGGCATAGATTTCAAATAATTGATATCATAAATAAAACCAAATTGCTCAAAATATTCATTGAGCGCTGTAAATCGACATTCGGTGTCGACTATTATAGCATCTACCATTGTGTTAAAATAATTAACTCTGAACTGCATTTCAGGAGATTCAACTGGTTCATCAGTATGTTCGTAATTAAACATTCGTTTTTTCCTGGCTATTATTTTTTCAATAAATTGAGACTGAATTTCATAAGTACTTTTCTCCACAAACAATTTAGCTTCTGTTACGCTTTTTTCAAATCCTGTATTACGGAATTCTTGAATCCAGCTACAAAATGAACGTAAAGTATCAATAGCGACTTTCAAGTTGACTTGAACCGATTGCCATAGTTTACTTATATCGTTTACACGTAGCAAAACCTCATACCACACGTATATTGCAACAATAAACTCAAAAGTTAACATTTCGTTCAGGACTGCTTCACTGTCGCTTAGAGTTTCGGAATCATCAGTTTTATTTTTCAGTTCATTTACGCATTCGATGACATCATCAAATTGTAAAAATATTGCTTTTACTGCTCCGATTCTACTCTCCCACCTCGTTTCAGACAGAGGTTGTAATGTCAATTTTAATTTACTTTTTACTATCTTAGGAGATAGTAAAAAGTAAATTAAAGCGTTGGGACGCCACTTTGAAAACAGCACATAGATTTTATTGATAAAGCCGAAAAATGTTTTGGCTGTCGTTGAAGAGTTAGCTGCATCTATCAAAAGTAAATTCAAACTGTGGCATCCGCATGGTGTGAAGAATGCTCTTGGATTTATATTGAGTATTCTTGTTCTGACACCTTTGTTAATTCCGACCATATTGGCGCCGTTATCATATCCCTCTCCTCGACAGTTTTGGATATCTAGATCATTTCTTTCCAGTTCTTGTAATATTGATTTTGTTAAATACTCTCCTGTTGTTTCTGCGACGTCAATAAACCCAATAAAATGTTCCTCTATAGCTCCAGTTGACAAATTGCAAAATCTTAATATTATTGACATTTGTTCAACACGACTTACGTCCCTGGTACAATCGAGCAAGATGGCTTAGTATTTTGCTTGTTTAACCCTGTATATAATTTCGTTAATAACTAATTTAGACATTAATGTAATTTATTCGTTTTGGACGTCGTGGCTGAGATAATGTTGATTAAGTTGCTTTTCATTAATACATTGCATATGCTCCCGTAGTGTCGGATCATATTTAGATAACAACTTAACTAAGTCTAGAAAATTGCCAGAGTTTTTACTATCGTTCAATTTCAAGGATTCTCGATGAGCTCTAAATGCCAAATTGTGTGAGGCCAAGTAGTTTATTATATCTATCAATCTTTCAAACAAATTATACCAATACTTTTGGGATTCCCTAATCGATCTCTCGTTATCCTTATCTATTGTTTTACCGTGTTTGATTCCTTTAAAGAGTTCCATCCATTTAATCATGCACTCCATGTGTCCTTGACTTTGTTCATGTCTTTGCAATATCCGACTTAGATCCTTCCAATCACAACATCCTTTTTTTATTATCTGTGTCTGCAAATGTGAAAAAAGCCTACATGGAAAGCAATAAACTTTATCTTGAGATATGGAGTAAGTTAACCATCTGCGATGTTGCGTTTCGCCGTTTTCTAGTAAAATGAAATTTAGAAAAATGTCTTTTACTTTGGTCTTTTGGGTAATTTTCATCAGATTTCTCTAGGTCTTGATCGGGACCGTTTTGAATTAAGTCATGGCGCTGCACATCGTTTAGTGGCAATACCCACTTCCCCGGATCTAGGTCTATTAATGGCTCGCTTAAATGAACTTCTTGCTCTTGATTTTCTGACTCACGCATATACTCACTTTCTAACTCTTTATTGGATTCAGAAATTTGGGTCACAGCAGATTACTCGATGTTGAAGGGAAACCTGTATCAGAATTTGACTAAAAGTTTCATTCAACTCTGAAGCTGGTTCTGTTTCAGAAAATAAAGATTAATCACATGACTCTGAAGCAGTGACACCTGACGAAGGCTTTTTAAGAAATTTCATCATACTGAAACTCAGAGCTTGGTTGGATATAGCCGTTTCAGCCTTTCTTTTTCTTTTTGACGCACCGGATTCCCATTTTCTCCCTACATCTCTGTCTTTAGAGGGTCCTCCAGACATGATGACCTAAAATATTTTTTAGTTAAGTTTAGTAAGAACGCAATGTTACAGGATACAGATTATAAGAGTTGGTTGATGATTATTACACAGGGAGGTCCTGGATAAAGTGCAAATACGAAAACCATGGATTACGATACATACCCGGAACATTTTTTGCCAAACTTTTTGTAGAAATTGAAAAAAAAACCACTATACAAAATTCACGAGTCAGCTGCCAACTTTGTATCATCATCATCATCTCTGCCGGTAAGCATCCACTGCTGGATATGGGCCTCCCCTAAGAGCGCCACCTTGATCGGTCGCGGGCCAGCTGCATCCAGCGACTCCCGACGACCCTCACCAGTACCCGTAACATGAGTGGCTTTGTTACGCGCGAGAGAGTGACATAACTCTAGCTAACTCGTTCGATTTGCGTTGGAGTAAGCGAGATAGAAAGTCATCTCACGCGTGACAAAACCGCGCATGTTAGGCGGGCAGGTCATCAGACCACCAAGTGGCGGCCTACCGACGCTTCGTTTACCGGTACGCGGTCGCCACTCGAGAACCTTTATTTATTCCCCATCGGTTAACTGCTCTACGAGCGATGTGGCCTGCCCACCGCCACTTCAACGTGCTGACCCTCCGAGCTATGTGTTCAGGGTAATGGACTCAATCTATGGTTTTCGTATTTGCACTTTATCCATGACCACTCTGTATATGTATGTCACCCTATATATGTATGTACGTACATGCCACAGATCGAATATTTTTATTTTATAGTCACTATTAAGAAGTCAAAGGTAAGTAGGTACCTACCTACCTACTTATTTTGTTAAATACGTAATGCAGGAGCAACTTGTTATAAGCAAGGTCTTTCTATGGAGAAGTGAAATAATTTGTTGTAGGTACCTATTCATTCATATATTCATTCATATACATTCTCCTATGAAAAAAGAACTCTGTGAAAATCATTGTTACGAATTTTGACGCATACAAAACATACTCGAAGGCATTGATCGAGAGGCGAAATATTTCTATTATCTCGAGAAAAAACACTAGCGTAGGTTTAAAAATAAACCTATTCACTTTTCTATTTCGGTTTCTATGGAGAAATAAATGACCTATATTTTAATAAGTAGGTAGGTACTTTACTTACCTAGGTAAATATAAAATCAAACCTATTTCTTGGTTAATATTACGAGTATTTACGACTTATAAAAGATATAGGTAACTATTGATTTTGACGAAATAATTTCGTTAAAGTCGTTAAAAAGTTGATGCTGACTTACCTTAACATTAGGTATGAAATTAATAACAAATAACGTAAAACTTTTATCCACTAGAACGTCAGGGTGTTGACTTTACAATACAATAAAAAGGAACTTTGCGCTTGCGAGTCTGCGAGTTGCCGTATGAAGAAAATTACTCTCACAGAAAAATGAAATATAGATAAATAAACTAAACAACACGGGGATTCCCCGTCCAGAGTCTCGTGCGCCGTGCGTGAAATTGAGCGTTTTCACACTACCCGATAATACGATATCGGTATCGGACGCTCCTAATGAAGAGCACACACATATTATGTTTGTATGTGTGCTAAATTAAGATCTTTTGCGCGTATAACTGATTTATTTATTGCATTCATGGGTTTACTTACACCCATGTATTCAATAAATAAATAAATGATAAATGCCATACACATTACTTACAAACATTTTCACCCAATACAGATATCGTGTCGGGCAGTGTGTGTGAGAACGCTCATTAGGGCGAAACTTTCATTTCATAGTGTTGCCAGACAGACGATTCTGAATACCCGTAAAGTACCTAATAGGTACTCACTTTCATAGGGCACGTGTTAAATAATAAAATTCATTATCATCTGCTTAGCTTTTTTCCCGAATTGTTCGGGGTCGGCGACCTAAGCCAGGATGATTGGCGAAACGAAAATAAATAGGTAACTAGTTTTTCTGCGAGGCCCCCTCAGGCGCGAGGCTGTCGGCGGTGGCCGACGTCGCCGACGCCTAGCGCCGCCACTGGTCTCCATAATAGATTAATGATAATACAAGTGTTTGACAAAGGTAGATTTTCATTTTAATCGGTAGAAAATTTTGAAGACGTTTCAAAGGGTGTATCCTGTTGAAAACACGACGACTAACATAATTTACTTGAGGCCACCATTTAAGATTTTGATCGATCATTAGGCCCAGGTTTTTAACAGTTGACGTGTATGGTATTATTGTACTATTTAGCAATAATTTCGGTAAACTAGGTAGGTTTACTTTAGAAGTCAGTCTTTTACCACCGATGATGATAGCTTGTGACTTACTTGGGTTAACCAAAAGACCCATTTCATGAGCCCACTGACCAATTGAAGCGATATCTCGATTAAGGATGTCGATGATTGTTGATAAGGAATGGAGGTTCGAATGCGCATAGATTTGTAGGTGATCAGCATAGAGATGATAATTGCTGGAAATGTTTTTAACAACATCATCAATAAATACTGAGAAGAGGAGAGGAGATAGAACTCCACCTTGAGGTACACCAGCTGTAAGATCAGTCCACTCAGAATACGTATCTGACAACTGAACACATTGCCTGCGTCCATGAAGATATGAACTAAACCACTCAAGTGAATGTTGGAATATATTAAGATATTTCAAGCGGGCAAGAAGAATATCGAAGTCAACAGAGTTGAAAGCACTGCTGAAATCAAGAAGCACAAGGACAGTGACTTGTGTATTATCCATAGCCAAGCGTATATCATCAGTAAGCTTAACAAGGGCAGTTGAGGTACTGTGGCCAGCTTTAAAGCCAGATTGAAGTGGATTTGGAGACTTATGAGCATTGAAGAAAGTAACAAGTTGACCATGAACAATACGTTCAAAGATTTTAGATAGAAGATATGGGCCGAAAATCCTTGGGTCGCGTAGGTAATAGAATTAATAGTAATTTAGGTACGGGCACAATATAGGCTTTTTTCCATTCCAAAGGAAAGACAGCAGTTTTCAAAGAGGTATTATACATATCAGCGATGACCGGAGCCACGATATCTATTATTGGTTTAAGAGCACTAATATTTAAGCCATCAAATCCCATAGATTTCGATTTTATCGCAAGAAGATTAGCTTTAACATCGGACTCACGGGTATCCCTTAGCGTAAATTGATGTTCATTAGAAACGTATTTATTTTATATACTAGTATGTTTTGTCCAAACTTGAAAATTTTTATTAATCACCTCTTAATTGGAATTCTACCGCAATTTATGAATGCCAAACAATACAGGTCTTTCATTTCATGAAGGATCATGTATTGTAATAAACTTTCCATATTTTAGGTGATTGAGAACACCACACTAGCACATACTTGAATATCTTCTTGCGATGAGAGATCTACAATAAATTTAAAATTTACATTAAAAACTAATTTTTTTCCAAGGTAGGCAAGCGGCGATAGACTCGCAGTGCTTATGGGAACTGGGAAATATGACTAAAAGGGAGGATAAAATTACCCAGAGCTTTTACAGCAAAAGCAACAGTGACTAATGTGCCACGTTCAGCTAAATTAAGAGCTCCCACTTGCCGTATTCCACGTCGTGCTACCACTTTATCCATTTTTGGACGTTAGTTACTGTTTCGTCTACATTATATACGTCCTGTGGCTCATATGAGTGTCTATCCATAACAACTTCCAAATTGTAATAAAAAGCTTTGACATTTGTTTTATTAAAGCATGTAGCTTGAGCCACACGAACAGACAGTGAACTCCTCCTTTCCTTACCAGCCATCTCATTCTCAAGCCAAGTAGCAGGTCGCTTCAGATTGTATTTAGAAATAAGTTCAAAAGCCAACTTAGGTATCTCTTTGGGAAAAAAGACCAAAATATATTTCCGCGCAACGTGTTACATATCTTGGCAGCTGTTGTTCTCGCTGTTCAGAGAACACTTTGTTATGAGCCACATACCCCATGCTGACATTGTTTTCATTACATTCTATGCCGGCTAGATCGCGTTTACGAATGTATCGTAACAAAGACATGCGATTAACTTCATGCATTTTCGCAGCTCTCCGCAAAGAAGTTCCGCGCTTCACTTCTTTATAAGCATCTTCATATTTTGCTATATTACATTGCCCTTTATCAGTCTTCCTCAAGCGTTTTCTGGGCATAAAAGTAAGAGGAAAAATTAGTATAGTGTCACAACCGTACCCAGAAAAAATGTCACAACCGTACCCAACGCACTCCTATGCAAAAAAAATGGTCGCCAGGATGATAAAAAATAATCTACGTACAAATTAATCACTGCTATTTAACTGCCAATATTTAAGTTATAACGAGGAAAAACACTCATTGCTCTATATGTACACATACAACAATTATGAAAATACTTTTGACTTAAAAATTATGTGGGCCTTTACTTGAGTTAGCGTCGCGTAATGGCCACTGGCCGGCGCAATACTGTGAAACTCGCTCAGACGGGCACGCCGCTCCCTTCTCCCCTTACACCCTCCCCGGTATTCCTTATGGTTTCGCTATAGAGGTCCGCAAAATGGATCAGTGAATAAAAAAGAGTGATATATATCATTAGAGGGAAAGATATATATCACTCATTTATATCTCTAGCTCAGTAACTCAGTATCTCAGCACTCCAAGTTATTAACGAAATTATTTATTACGCATACGTTGAACCGTTGAACAAAGGTCATACAATATGGTGATAAATAGTAATGACTGCACATTACGCACTATTTTTTGAAAATAAAAATAAATTCTACGAGAGTATCCGCTTTGCTTAACACTGCAGGTTTAGGATTTAGGACTATCAACCTAGATTCAAATTATATATAAAAATAACTTTAATGATTATAATTAAATTGGAATAGATTGAAATTTTTTAGAATTTTGAAATGAAACAAAAAAGTGTTTACGCAAATATTTGGAGCGAACTAAAGTATACTTTATCACAGCGTTCACATTCGATCGCGACCAATTGCATATTTGACTAAGCAGTTCGATCGTTTCCTTAAACTTTCATGTAACGTCAATATATATACTTTTATATCTACTTCATGACGCGGCGAGTGAATGAAATGATTGAATTGGTGAAACGAAAAAGACACCGATCACTCCTGAGCTAGTGATATACTGATACATTTTGATTTCAAGTGAGTGAGTGATAGATATGATCGTAACACGCGAGCTATATCTTTTATATCTCTCACTCATGAGTTACACATCTCTATTTCGCTAATACGACGACTGTCATAATCGTACCCTAACACAACCGTACCCAGTCTATTCTACTTTGATATTATAATATACAGACTTACGATAATGAGTAATCCAGAAGGCGAGAATACGCGCGATAGTGTTGCCAAACAAACTAAGCATAAAATGCGTAGTATCAAAACACGGCTGTCAGTGCAATTTAAAACACAGCTCCTTCGAGTAAGAAATATATATTTCTTTACTCGTAGCACATCTCTGAAAGATTACATGACAACATAGCTTAAAATACCGGCTTGTGCTATTGCCTGCAAAAATATCACTGGACTGCAAAAGAAACAAATGGGGATACTTTTCATACGTAAAAACTATTACTTAATTTCATTTTCAATTAACTATGCAATTTTAAAATATCGAAATAGATTATTATTAACAGAAGTGCGCCATTTTTATTGGTGTTGTCAACCACAGATTATATACTAATTGTCAACTCTTAAAAAATTGTTTATCCAAATTAAAGACCTTAATTGCTCGATACTGAAAAATGTAAAATTTTGTTTGTAAAAAAATTGGTATTTGGAAAATGTCGTTGGAGAATTTGGTGTAACGTTTGAATTTCCGTTATCATATTCAATTTTAGAATATTTTACCTATTGCGTATATAATCACTATATGTAGGATTACGACAAGAAACATATGTTACATTCATTCATTTCCGCCGTCTTCTTTAATTTCTTGAAAAATGCGAACCCATATTGTTTAAAATATGAAGAAATTTACAATTAATATAAATAATTCTTTGGTCCCATTTTGAATTTCTTTAGTATGAGATAGAATATTTTCAAACTGTTATTATGGGCTTTTTCACATTTCTTTTTACTTTAAGACACTAAGATAATTGTTTTCTTTTTATAATAAAAGTGTTAAGTAATGAATAAAATGGTAAAATGTGACAAAATTTTTAAATAATTTTAGTCTAAATACTTTGGCTATTTTAACTTTCAATATAGTAATAAAGTTAATTATGAATGTAAAATGTTTAAGTTTTGGAAGATATTATTTGTAAATGTAAAATTCAAAGAGAAATTTTAAAAACTCCATTTATGTAAATTTCAATGCAAAACATTGTAATTGAACTAAAAATTTGATAAAAGAATGACTTGGTAAAAGAATAACCCTTTTCCGACAAATGTTCTACTGTAAACCATAGAGTACGGAAAAAATTATATTTAATACTGTTTTTCATAAGTATTTTCCTATTCATTTACGTACCAATAAGTTATTTTTATTGTATTATAGTTCATAGTAATAGCGTGTATTGTAACCGGCTGTCGTAATACTCAAAAAACTGCCAAAGGAATCTCATTTTTCAATCTTCCAAAATGTAAAACTCTGTAAGTATCGTTCGTAGTTTAATTTTGTATTACCAAATAAAATAAGAAAGTATTTTTAAATTCCGTCAATGTGAACATTTACACAAGAATAACTATGTTTATAACCACAAATTATGTCGTAATTTTTGTTTGTTTATTATTATCAAATAATATAAGAAAGTATTTTTAATTCCGTCAACGTGAACATTTACACATGAACAACTATGTTTATAACCACAAATTATGTCGTTATTTTTGTTTGGTTATTATTATCAAATAATATAAGAAAGTATTTTTTAATTCCGTCAACGTGAACATTTACACCTGAATAACTATGTTTAGAACTATAAATTAATACGAAATTTCTGTTTTGTTCACAGGGCGATGGAATGGTTGAGACTATGTCGCCGAGATGAGTTGGCAGCCGGATTTCACCTAGGAAATTGTTACAGGTGAATGCAAAGCCGAGTCTAAATTTGCCAACACCGACCGAAGATGTTACAATGAGAGTGATAGAACCAGACATGTTGGAACGACTGAGAGACCAGCCGAGTACTAGTTTAGAGGCGGCAGAATTAAGCTATTCCTATAAAGGAATATCTGAGGTAATTTATCAGTATAATTATACATAGTCTAGATTTAGAATTTATGCACAAGGAATTGTACTGACCAGGTAGCATCTTTAACATTAAGTATATATAAACTAGTGATACTATTGATTGCGTTTTGATTGAATACTTAATATCAGGTTTATAGACAAATATCTTTACTTTATTTAACTCATTTTGTTGCAAGTTTTCAACACTTGGATATAGGTAAACGCTAACCACTTCACTAATTATACATAGTGTATCTTGTAGTATATATTTTCAATTTCAATGATAACTGATACGACTAATGTGAGATAAATTATGTATATTTTGTATTAATCATCCAATGTCTGGAGTTGACAGGTTATTTGGAAATAGTAACATGGATTTTTACTGCATGCCAGATATATGCCAATTTATATCCAAATATTATATATGTTTGTGAATTGTTTATGATTATAGGAGGACATACTTCCGGAAGCCGCTTCAACCAGAGCCAGCGTTTCAAAGAGAGGCAGCCTACAAAAACTGAGGAGTTCCAGACTTGTTGAAGTTTTCAATATAGTAATTAGGTTAGTTATAATGGACTATTATGGACACAGCGCTGCAAGCTTCTCAGATTATAATCAACCTGAACAGCGGGAAAGTCAGAGAAACCTTGAAGCATGCTTTTTGAAATGGAAATCCAAATATATTTTTGAAATAATTACCTATTAGAATACTATAATTGTAAAATTATATATGTTTTGTAAAATCTCTGATATATGTTTTGTAAAATTTTATTTACTCTAAAGTTTTAATAAAAATTTATGAAAATAAGAATGATTTTTAATATATTGTTTAATAAATTCTAATTCAATGTTTTATCATAATGCCATCTATGGGTGATAATTCTACCTAGACAGCGCCATCTTTTGGTCTTGGTAATAATCAAAGCGCCACCTGGTGAGTCAGGGTCCAATTATCCATATAAACATAGACCACTTTTTTGGTGTGTTTTAGTATGGGAGTGTCCGTTCTGTACTCTATTCTGTGCTGTAAACATTTTTAGGAAAACTGGTTTCCAACAGTTATAACTACAGTCCGTAAGGAGTGGACCAACGAAATGTCGGTGATAGAGGGGGTTATTACACATACGAAAAAATAAATTTTATTATCCTAGGTCTAATAGTTTTAGAGATATGATTTTTTTATTTTTTTACAATGTTTGTTGCTGCGCATGAAAAAAAATGTTTATTAGGTATTATTATTATTTCTGCTTTTTTATTGTCCAAGATCTTTAAGAGAACATTCATCTTCCTAATTAAAGTGTTATTCATTCGTTAGTATAGGCAATATAAAAATTAAATGCTGAAACATGTGTATTTTTTTAAATACAAAACATAAAACGTGATTTTTGAGCAATGTTAGTGTAAAGAAATGTACGGTAATCTTTTGGAGCTTTATTTCAAAAATATCTACAATTCATACAGATTCCAAAGATGTATAATTTTCTGGTACTAAGTAATTTCATAAAATGTTTTTTTATTCCTAGACCCATACCATTAATAATTTTTTCCATCATGATAAAATAAAACAAGTGTAGTATCTATGATCATACCGCATTTATTACGTTTTTTATTACAGTAAATGTTCAATATGCCTTCCCCTAGCTCTTATGCCTAACCAGCCCCTTACAAAATTTCTTCTTAAAAACTTCGTAAGGGCCTTTCATAGTTTTTTACCACTTCAGACACGTAGTATAAATTTTATATTAATTGTGATTCATTATCGTTAGTAATCTCATAGATCGCCTCCTTGAAATATCCCCATAGAAAATAGTTCAATGGATTGAGGTCTAGTGAACGTGATAGTCATTCAATTGTATCGTCACGTCCTATGCATCGATTCGGGTAAGTTGTATTTAAATATTAAGCTACTTGTCGCGAAAAGCGGGCTGGTGCACCATCGCACTGTAGCCACACTCTGTCACGTACATCTTATGGTATTTCAAACAACAGATTTCCAAGTTTGTCTATTAGAAACCGTAGATTACGAACTCCTTTAAGCCTCAGTGGGAGTTCAAATGAACCGATAATTTTGCCACCCAGGATTCCAGCCCACAAATTGACTCCGAATTGATGTTGAAACCTACCTTGCCTTACTGTGCTCGGATTCTCGACGGCCCATTGATGTAAATTGTGCATATTAAATGCTCCTATTCTTTTAAAACATGATTAACCACTCCATAAGATTGAATTTAAAAAAAAGCGGATCTTGCCTGCATCGACGCAGCATCTTCCGACAGAAATCTATTCGTCGTTTATAGTCAGCAGGTTACAGTCCTTGGACTCGTTGTACATGACTCTATGTACATACTCGTTGTACTTTTGAACAGTACTTCTTGCGACACCAGTACATCGAGAAATCAGCCGTACATTAATAGAAAGAGCTTCTACCACTTCGGCCAGCATATCTACGCGAACGCTATCCACTATCGGGATAGCGTTCACGATTAGAGTAACGCTCACGATACGTACGTGCCGCTTGCCGAGCATTCTCATCATATAGCCCGTAAGTGATATACATTTCTGTATATTCACGAGCAGTGCAGGTTTCGGGCATCTTGCAGTGCAATCGATCAAACAATATCCAAACCAAAAGTACAAACATGGGCCAATTCAAGCGTAGGTCAACAAATAAAAACAGTGGTAGGAAAAAAAACAGAAAAAAACACGTTTTTAGCTCCGATCGATAAGCAAGGTACTAAAGAAGCGAAGTTGTTGAGGGAAGGAGTAGAGGGTCGCTTGACAGACGAGAGCAATAAAAACACAATATGAGTGGGAAAGAGATAGCAAAACAATTCTGATAAGCGGTTGTTTTGATCGTAAGCATTTCTGTGAATGGGGAGTTATTCCAATAAAGCAGGTGTTTCGAATGTTTACAGAATTAATTGTAAAAATGTTACCTATTTGGAATCTGTGTAAATTGTAGATGTTTTTGAAATAAAGTTCCACAAGGTTGCCATACATTTTTTAAAAATCAGCATTGTTGAAAAATCACTTTTTATGTTTTGTAATGAAAAAAATGCACATGTTTATGTTGCCAACAATAACGAATGAATAACATTTTAATTAGGAAGACGAATGTTTTATTAAAGATTTTGGACAATAAAAAAGCAGAAATAGAAATAATATATAATATTTGTTTCATGCGCAGTAACAAAAATTTAAAAAAAATTAAAAAATCATATCTCTAATACTATTAGGCCTAGGATAATAAAATTTATTGTTTCGTATGTGTAATAACCCCCTCTATCACCGACATTTCGTGGTCCACCCTTACAAGTCACCCAGGTATACTGTAATAATTGTAAAAATACAAATTCGAATTGACAACTTTACCAAAATTTGGAAATAAATTTCTTCCATTGAGATCGGCCATGAAGTATACACCATTGAATATGCAATAAAACCCATATATATGTATTGTCCTTGTGGATGTATTTTTTATTTTCAACTCTACCATAGAGGGCACCAGAACAGCTTTAAAATCAGAGAAACCTTGAAGGCATACTTTTGAAGTCACTTGAGAAGCCAAATATATTTTTGTAATAATTACCATTTAGAATACTAATTGGGTATTTGAACAATTTTTTTTTATTTCATTAATCATGATTTCAAGGTACAAGCTGATGAAGAGTGAAAAAATTTTTTAATAATCTTAAAAATTGACCGAGTTATAAAAATTTAAATTTAACCTTTAGAGAAAAACGGCAATACTGTGTTGTGATGTCATTTTTAATATTGCACATTATATTCTACGAGAGGAAAAGAGACAAGGAAGAGAGAGGAAAGAGACTATCCATATCTTCAAATTTAGAAACCTACAACTGGCTTATTTCTCAATCAATTTTTAAATTTTTTTCAAGACTGGTTTTTAATTAACTTATACTTCACAATATTTTATGAAAAATAACAAAATTTAGAATGAGTCAATTACCGTATTGTAAAATCTCAGATATATGTTTTGTAAAATTTTGGTTATTTTAAAGTTTTAATAAAAATGTATGAAAATGAAAATATTTTTTATATATTTTAAGACATTTAAATTTAATAAATTTGAATTCAATATGTCATAATGCCATTTAGTGGTGATCATTCTTCTTAGACAGCGCCATCTACCTTCCTTGGTCTATTCCTGTTGTCCATACAAAACTATGACTTCTTTTTTTGTATGGGTTAGTATGCGTGGTGTCCATTCTGTACCCTATGTTCTGTGAACACACGTATATATCCATAGATATGTATTTACCGACCACAAAACATATGAACCATAGATTATAGGTATTTGGTATATGATTTGTGGATATGAACACTATGTTCTGTGATAAAAACATTCATTTCCTGCTTATTTTGTCATTGCCAGTGTCAGTATATATTTATTTATGATGTCAAATTTTCATTAATTTTGCCTTTGATACGTATTTCTTCAAAATTCAGTAAAATATTAAAATAAAATAAATAATAAAAAAAATAAAACTGTTCTTATACAAAAATGTCCATTTCATTCATTCAGAATAATTTATATTTATACAATATGTATTTATATAATATATATGTAGCCAGTATCTATATATGTAGTATATAATATATATGTAGTAATATATATGTGGTACATAGAATATTTGTTATAAAGTAAAATAACATAATTTTTTGGAGTGTTTAATTTTTTAACTTTAAATTACTTTTATTGCTTTGGCTCGGAATTTTTTATTTTTTCCCGGACAAAATTAAAAGAAAAATACTTTTATATGAAAACTTAAACATGAAGAAATTATTTAAAAATGGATGCCTTTTGCAATTAAATAGCAATATCATTTTTTATCATTATGATTTTTATGTTAGGACAAATTTTTTGTCATTATGATTTCTAAATATTCAATGTAATTTTAGAAGTACAATATGAACAGTAAAATTTGGATGACGGAAATTATAAAATTTTAAAAAGTGCACTTTTTACTGCACTGTTTGCACTATTTTTTTCGAACGAACAATAACAAAGTAATTATTTTCATGAATGTTAAAAAATTCCTAATCTTGAAAAACCAGACATTTTTATTAAGATCAAATTTTCACAATTGCTTAGTAATAATCTGGGTTATTAGCTTATTTTTAATTTTTAAGGCACTCTGTGTACATGTGTTTATAATTTTGTGTTATATTCATTAGTTATATAATTTACGATGTTCAAGTTTTCTATCATATCAAGTTGGTATTTATTGATATTGAATATACACTCTAAATTAGATTATTTCTTACTAATTTGGGAAAATAATTATAAATAAATTTCCGTATTAAATATTTATTCTAAAATTTTTATTACAGAAATCAATATATATTACTTAGTGTAAGACCAAATAAGAAAATATGTACCAAAAGAAAGAAAATTTTTAAATTTGAAAATGAGCATTTGATAAGAAAAAACAGGAACGAGATTTCTTAAAATATCTATAAATCTATGGAATCCTTATCTGTCACTTTGCTTGTCAGCCCTTACGATGGGTGATGTTGTGATTACCTAAGTAACCTCTATATTATTCAATACTTGAATAACGCTTTAAATATATATTTCAAAATGGTAAATAAATTGCTTGCAATAGAATTATTAAAATTACGAATTTATAATCACTTGTTTTGAGCCCGATACATATTTAAAGTACATCAGAACATTAAGTGCATTTTCAGTTACAGTGTAATTTGACTTTAAGTGCTGTTTGGATATGACTAAGACGTCTTAAAATCAGTGGAATTCGTTGAATACTTAACTATAAAGATTAAAATTTTGTACGATATTTCAGTTTCTGCCAATTTCTTTTAAATCATGCGTTAACGTTTTCAGAAAGGGCACTAACACTACTTAACAAAAATGAATTCAATATTATTAACACACTGTCGGCTATGTTTCAAAGCTGCTAATGTCAGTTCTCCTCTTCTTTGTATAAAAAATCAGGTAAAATTTTATTAAAATATTTTATACTGTTTTAATACTGTTTAAATCAATGTAATATTTTGACTATATAATTAATTTTTAAATACTTCGTGTAATAAGTATATTTATATCGATAATATGCATTTTTATTTTTTGGTTTGTTACTACACAGAGATTAAAAATTTATAAATATTCTTTAGCGAGTAAGTATATTTTTCATTTACAGCATGGCAGTGCATTTATGCCTTTGTCTAAAATATACACAAGCAGCACTTGGAATCATGAACAAAAATTGCAACCACAACAGGTTGTTACAAAGAATCAAACAAAACCACCCAACTTGACATGGGTACGTACACCATTGCTTGACAACAAAAATACACTCCAGTATTGTTTGATGTTGTCAAAATTTCGTCTGACATGTAAGTTTTGTTTTATTCATAGAAAAAAAAATTATTTTAATCATTAATTTTTAACTTTTCTCAGATCGTATAAAGATATAATAGTGTGCTGAGTGTTCTGAACATAACTAACTAGGTTGTTGATTTGCATCGACACAATATCTTTAAAATTACCTTATTCACACGTTTTAAGAGTAATATTTATTTAAGTTTATAAAATGTACATATAATATTTTGAAATGCTCATTATTACAAATGTAAAAACAATTTTGTAGTAAAAATATATCTGTTTTTATACATTGTAACCTACCTAGGGGTTAGGTGAAGCATTGCCAGACCTAACCAAAAGACAGCTATGGAAAATATACCATACTTCGGATAATAAAGTAAGACAATCACGGTAAGCAGTTTAAAAAAGTGAATTTTTTTCTTATTTTCAAATATTTACTTTGAAGAAATAGGGTAAAGTACATAAAAATCCACAGTGCTTCGCCATGCCAATCAGTCCTGGATATCACATATCATTTCACTTCATATTTGCCGAAGCTCTGCAATTCCACCCATATAGTCCATCAGCAGAATTTCTTTGGATTGGCATGCCTCTTTCCTTAGAATTTTAACTGGTTACCTTTGGAATAGGGATAGGTTTTCTTTTGAGTGTATGACTAATTTGGTTCTATTTGTAGCATTTTAATTGATGCTCAGTCGGAACTTTTTCGCATCATCTTCAATAGATATCATCTTGGGCAAGATATTTGAACAATATAACCAATGCCGCAATTGACTAAGATTTGGAACCGCTGCATGAGACCTTTGGTTACCTGCTCTGTCTCACAACCTTATAACACAGCCTGGTTTGATGTACTGTAATATTTTGATATTCACTCTCTGCATCAGTTTTTGTGAGTGCCACATGAGCTGAAGTTGCATGAAGGTTGCCTCATCTTTGCCAATTCGTAAAGTGATGTTCTCTTTATTTCCTCCTGTCACTTCTGAGACACGTAAATTGGTAGATATGTTCTACTTGTTCTGTACTTAGCAGCAATAGTGTTGTGTTTTTCACACTTTGATCAGTGTGTCTGCCAAATTTAATAGAAAAATTTATTAAAAATTTCATAAAAACAGCATTCAGAGTATGCATGTAGAGCGGTCAAGAGAAACCAGCCACTGGAGGCCATGTCTACTGTGCTTTATCCCTTAAAAATGGATATTTTAGGTTTAAATGTATAAAATTTTATTTTCGTGCTGTTTTCAAATTCCAATTTTTGTAACACTACGAGAGTATAATTTGGGGAATTTCCTTTGTACCAAATTAAAATAAAATTTGCGTTAATTTGGCATGAGCAGAAGCACTTTGGAATAAAATTCTTTCTCATCATTACCTGATCTACAATACACACGTTTGATTTCCTTTCTAGCTAATATTGCCTGACCTTTCAAATACAAGTGCATCACCAAAAATCAGATTATTTTTAAAGAGAAATACAGAAGATTTTTTTTATCTTTAAGAGCAAAATATTTTGTAATCAACATCCGAAATATTCATATTGATTGAATATGAGGCTATATAGACACATATTAGTGGTTATTTTAAATACTTTAAGCTAAAAGCATTTTCAAATTAATTTGATTCTATTCAGTTTTTTAAAGTTAATGTTGAACATTTAATAGTAATCAATAATCAAATAAATTACAAGTATTTGTGCTTAATTCCACCCCATTGAATAGAATTATAAAATGCTTAATATAATCCATACTTAATACCATCTTGGGCATTTTCTCTTTTAAAATTAATTAATTGAATTTGACAAAAAATATTTCAGTGATATCAGATTATTAACATTTATATATATGCATCATTATAACATTTATATATGAGACCAAGTTTCTCTTATCCGATGACTGTTTGTCTCGTGTAAATTCTTCTGCTTGTACGGGCCTTTTTTGAGAGGTTGGAAACATGAAAATCTCAAAAGTTTTTAATGTTGTTGTAATTAATATTTTGGTGAAATCTGGAGGTATATGTATGTGAATAAATGTAAGATTTCTTATTATTACAAGATGTTACCAGTATTTACACCAACATGGTTTAATCAGCACTTGTTGATAAGTTTCACTTGATACAAACACGGTGTGACAGCAATGTCGTGAATTATAATAAACTTTAAAATATAATATAGAAAAGTTATAGTTTTGGGCAGATTGCTATAAATTAGTTATTAATATTTTTTAAAATAGCATTTCATACAAAATGGACACCCAAAAATCTAAGTTTTTAAAATCTGTTTTTACCTAAGTAAGTTTTCCATTTCTAATGACCGGTTTCTAGTACTTGTGGAATAGATATCTATTCCATAAAAGCTATTCAGAAACAAGCCATATCAATATTGTACTTCTAATCATAGCCACAAATCTATTTTCACGTGTCAACCATGTTTTTTAAGCTATGGTTGTCTGAAGTTTGGTGAGCATTCGTACATAGTATACTTTCGGGACAACACCCTGGTGTTGAATTATATATAAGAAAGGAATTATATTGTAAATCTTGATAGATTTTTTAACAAAAACCTATGTTGGAAAAATATAATTCATCATTTCATAAATCGTCAAATTATCTCATTAATAGAATGTAATTATGCAGTAACCTAGAACACAATACTTATTCCTTGATATGTGGTCTAAGAAATTTATGTCAAAATTGGTTTAGCATTTCTGGAGACACAAGCAGACTACGCACTAATTGGTAGACAGGATAAAGCATCAATTACTAGTGCTTAAACATTGCAGTAGTGTTTAAAGCTACTAGTGCATAAAGCCTTTTAGACACTAGTAAGTTTTTTTCCGAATATAGGAAGATTAAAAAAATGTGATTTTTTTAAAATGATTTGTAAAGAAAAATGGAGAAAACATTAATGGCTTAGGAATTAGAAAAACTTTTAAAAGAAATTCTAACGTCATGTAATAATGGTACAGCTTATTTGTATTAATTATACCTGTAAAAACCATTTTTTTCTTATCATGGTATAAAGATAAATTAATATACCTTAACACTTCCAAAAAAATTTATAAAAACATTTTAAGAATCCTACTGACAAACTTGACTAAATTAAATATTGATTTTAAACATTCTAGCATTAGTTGTGTTGACTTCAATGGCTGGATATGCCATGGCTCCAGCTCCATTTGAACTCTCCACATTTATCATGTGTGCCTTGGGCACGGGGTTAACGTCTAGTGCAGCCAACTCCATCAATCAGTTTTACGAGGTGCCTTTTGATGCTCAGATGTCTCGAACAAAGAATAGAGTTTTAGTAAAAGGATTACTGTCGTAAGTTTCTTCTTGGTAAAAAAAATTATGTGTTTATATTATGGTTGATTAAGATATTAAAAAAATAAAGGCATTCACAAGTGTATGTCAATAGGGTTCTATAAATAATTAAAAAGATCTTATGCTGTAAAGCATTTACTGTATAGTTCATATGTACACACTTACAAACTAGTGGTTCAAATCAGCGTTAAGATTGCACCAATCGAACTAGTTCTGTAAAAAATGACTAACATATTCTATGAACGTATACTTGTTTCTTTGTTTTTTATTATGAGATTTATTATATTAAATATTTCAGACCAATACATGCTGTCGGCTTTGCTGCTTTAACCAGTGTAACTGGATTAGGTATGCTGTTTTACGGTGTCAATGAACTTACAGCCATTCTAGGCGCTGGAAATCTTCTTTTATATACTTCTGTCTACACTCCAATGAAAAGAATATCTATAGTCAACACTTGGATTGGTTCAATAGGTTTGTTATTATTTCCATAAATATATATATTAGACTAGATTAAGAAACAAATATATTAGACATAACATCTTTAATAATTTTTACACTACCACCTAAGAAGTTTAAGGTGGGGATCAACGGGAAAATTGATGGTTTTTTTTAGAATTATTTTTTCAGATCTTTTTAGATTTTTTTTTAGATTCAAAAGGAATTTTGATGATCAACTAAAAAGAATAGGAATGTCACTATAATCACAGAGTATTTCTTTCCATCTCATTAATCAGTAATATTAAAGAGATAGAAAGAAGCCATTAAAGAAAAAAAGCAGGAAAAATTAACAAAGGACATGTTGCTTTTCAAGGCAACGGACTGAATCCATAAGAGCAATATTGTGATATAATACAATATTGTAATTCTGGTTCACTTATCCTTTAGACCAAAGTTAGAAAACCAGCGATTATTTGTTTCTGAATTTCAAAAAGGTGCTAAGAGGAAATGAAATTTTACGATGACAAAAAGGTAAAGGAGGCGGTAATTGGCTTATTTAATAAATAAAATGTCTATATATATATATATATATATATATATATATATATATATATATATGCATACATATATGTATTTGTACACTATGTACTAATAGAACAATCACAACAAATATTACAAATTCTAAAGTGTATTAGTTTATTTATATATATACACACACACATATATATATATATATATATATAAATAAACTAATACACTTTAGAATTTGTAATATTTGTTGTGATTGTTCTATTAGTTCTAGTTAGTAGAAATTTTCCAGATTAGAAAGCCGTCTATGTCATTTCCTGTGCAGAAAATCAGGTTGATTCGTTTTTCTGTAGAATTTTTAATATTAGTTGGCATTGTTATATTAGTTATGATAAGATTTTCCAGGTTGAAAAGTAGCCTTTTCAAATGGAAAAAGCCATTTGCTGGCGCTGGAAAATGCCATTTGCATGTTTGTGCAGAAAATCTGTTGCTCTATTGCGATGTGAAAGAGCAACAAAGTAACACACTTAGGAATTTGTAATATTTTTGGGATTATTATATTAGTTAGGATGACACTTACCAGGTTGGTAAGTAGCCTGTATCATTTCCTGGTCCGCCAACTATCTGTGCACAGAAAGTAACGTAGATCTGTTACTCCAATGTAACGTGAAAGAAGGACAAACAAACACACTTTTGAATTAAAAACTATCTTTGTGCAGAAAAACGTGTCAATGTGTTGCTCCATTGCGACGTGAAAGAGGGACAACCAAATGTACTGTCGAAATTTTAATTGTTGGGATTATTGTATTAGTTAGGATGAGATTTTCTGGGTTGCAAATTTTGATGGGATGTTATGACGCATTAACTATCCATTGCCATGCCATTTTTAATTGTTGGGATTTCTATATTAATTAGTATGAGATTTCCCAGGTTGGACTATAGCAGATGTTATGTCCTGGCCCCTCCACCTATCTCTGTGCAGAAATCCCATCGGTACATTGCTGCATAGCGACGTGAAAGAAGGGCAAACAAACACACTTTTGAATTTTTAATATTCATTGTGTTTTTGTTCTAATTAGGATGAGATTTCCTGGGTGTGAATGTAGGCTGTGTTATTTCCCGGCCCGCCAACCATCTCTGTGCTGAAAGCCACATAGATTTGTTGTTCCGTTGCGACGTGAAAGAAGGACAAATATACTTTCGAATTTTAATGTTATTTGGGTTGTCATATTAGGTAGAATGAGATTTCTCGGGTTGGTAATTAGCTTATTTCATTTCCTGGTCCGCCAACTAATTCTGTGTAGAAAATCACGTCAATCTGTTGCTCCATTGCGATGAGAAAGAAGAATAAACAAATACACTTTAGAATTTTTAATATTAATTGGGATTGTAATATTAGTTAGGATAAAATTTCCTGGGTTGGAAAGTAGCCTGTGTCATTTCCCGGTCTGCCAACTATTTTTGAGTAGAAAATCAAGTTAATCTGTTACTTTATTGTGATGTGAAAAGACAAAGAAACACACGTTTGAATTTTTAACATTGGTTAGGATTGTAATATTAATTAGGAAGAGTTTTCTCGAGGTCTATGTCATTCCTGGTCCACCAACAATTTCTGTACAGAAAGTAAAGTCGACTTGTTGCTCCATTGCAATGTGAAAGAAGGACAAACAAACCCACTTTCATATTTTGAATATTAGCTGGGATTGTAATATTAGTACTTCTAATTGCTTGTCTCATTTCTTGGTCCGCTAACGATTTGTGTGCAGGAAATGATGTTGATCTGTTGCTCTATTGTGACGTGAAAGAAGGGCAAACAAATATACTTCCTGATTTGTAAATTTTGTGATTGTTATATTAGTTAGGATAAGATTGTCCACGTTGGAAAGTAGTCTATATTATTTCCTGGCTAGAAGAAACTAACAAACTTTTGTATTCATGACAATAGTTTGGATTATAATACTACTTAGAATAATATTTCTCGGGACGAAATGTAGCCTAGGTCTTTTCCCGGTCCGCCAGCTATCACTGTGTAAAGTTCGTAAACACAAATATGAATTGATATAGAAAAAAACAAACCAAAATATAAAAAAATTTAATAAGCAGAAAGGGTTGCACAAAAAAGTTTATAGATACAAACCCGAATGGTTAATTTAAAAAAAGTCAAACCTTTTCAAAATTTAGTAACCAAAATTATAAACCAAAATATACAAAATTTGAATAAGCAAAAAGGGTCACGTAAAGAATGTTTATAAGAAAAACATGAATGGACAATTACCTCGACTTCTATGCACTAAACTACTGTATAATACACTTGTACTCGTTTTGAACACACAAAGAAAATATAGACAAAGTTTGTTGTTTACTACTATTTTAAATGTTACAGTATATATGTATACATATGCATATATATATATATATATATATATATATATATATATATATATATATATTGAGTAAATTTGATTATTTATTCACTTTCAGTTGGTGCTATACCCCCTCTTATGGGATGGGCAGGTTGCATGGGAACTTTGGACACAGGTGCTCTAGTTCTTGCAGTATTACTTTATTCATGGCAATTTCCACATTTTAATGCTCTATCATGGAATTTAAGGCCAGATTACTCTAGAGCAGGATATAGAATGATGGCTGTGACCGATCCAGGTAAGGAAAGCTTCAGAATTAATCTGTAAATATAAAGTAGAAGCGTACAAAAAAGGAACAATACTTAAGAGAAAATTTTTTAATAAACTCGTATAACCTATCCAGTGGAGGATTAAACATTTCCATTGTGAGTATATTAAAAACTCAGGAAATTTATTCCAGTAGGTAGTAAAAGATTCAACAACAGAAAATAGGCTAATTCAATTTCACCCACATTTTTCAGCATTATGTAGACGAGTGGCGCTCCGGCACACGGGGATTATAACTGCTACTTGCCTTGCAGCACCTTATTTAGATGTGACAAATACATGGTTCGCTTTAGAGGCTCTACCACTAAATCTTTATTTCATGTACTTAGGTAAGTGCAAATAGCTATCTATCATATATTTTATGCGTCTCGTTAGTAACAATACTTACATATTGTTTACAATACACAATCGAATAACTTATTGTTTATACCTACTTTATCAGGAAGATATGATAGTAGCATTGACATGATTAATAGCTTTGATGATAAACTACTAACATACTTTTTAAGATAGTTTAATCAATAATAATAATTTAAATAGCGTTAACCTCAAGTCGTACTAGAAATTGTAATCTGGTAAAGGCCTCATTAAAATTTCTTGTTTCAATGTTAAATTAAATTGTTAAAATGCAAGTAGTTAGAATGTTTATTTGGCTAGAATAGTGTAATTAAAGAACATAATAAATTGCCAACATAGTATCCATATATCTTAAAATATCATTTCATTTCTATATCAGAAGATGGAATCATTTTGGAGAATAACTTATTTGTTGGTCTTCTAACAAGTAAACTTTTTGACAAATTTGCCTAGAATTAACAAAAATGATATATATACAGGTTGTTGAGTGGCAGATTTCAATGTTTGAAAAATTGTAAAAAAAAAACTACACCTCTAATACAAAGTAAGTTTATTTTAACTTTATAACAACAAATGCGGATTTCATTTTTTAAAAACCACGTTTTCCAAATGGCGGCCATCGAGTCTGAGACTCTTCGAGTCTAGCATGCATGTTTTCAGAAACGCGTTTGCAGAGCGACTGGGGTATCCTACTGACTTCGGCTCGAATATTTTCTTTAAGTTGTGTCACAGTATTATATAACTTGGATTTGTTTTGCAAACAACGGATTTTAAGTATCCCCATAAGAAAAAGTCACATGGGCTTAAATCGGGTGACCTAAGTGGCCACGGTACGGTACCGTTTCGGGATATGTTATTTTCTGGAAATAACTGCCGCACTGCATTCATGGACACATTAGCAGTGTGAGCTTTGGCCCCGTCCTGCTGGAACCATGTGTTTTGGTTGAAGGATGGACTATTCTGTAGTTCTACTCTGAAAAAGTCATTTAACATCTGGGCATATCTCTCCGAATTCACAGTTACAGTTTGGCCACGTTGATTTTCAAAGAAATAAGGCCCTATGATTGCAGATGCAGACATGGCACACCAGACTGTTACTTTAGGCTTATGTAAAGGCTCTTGTTCTGCTTATTTACATATCCTCCAATGTGAAAGTGAGCTTCGTCACTAAAGAATATGTTGCCCATCCGGGTAGCAGTACGAAATCTCAACAACATCACCTCCGTGTAAGTTTTTCTTAATTCAAAGTCAGAATCGTGTAAATCTTGAACATTTTGAATTTTATATGGACGGAACTTGAGCTTTTTTCGCATTATTACCTGTAAAGTTGATTTCGGAATTCCCAATATCGATGAACGTGTATGCAGTGATAAACGGGGATTTTCAACGACAGAAACCATAACACGCTCAACATTTTCATCCGTGGCTACCAATGGTGTAGGTCCTGGCCTGGGTCTATTTAATGTTGATCCTGTAGCTCTGAACCTTGCTACCCATGACTGAATAAGGTTGATCGATGGTCCATCACGTAATCGACGAATACTGTAACGATTATTAAATCGACGGCGTGCTACAGACAGCGAAAATTCACTCGAAATGTACGCCTCGACGGCAAAAGCGCGGTGCTCTCCACTCCACTGTTCCATGGCTACTAAAACATCCGCACCGCTTGCGCTTCTAACTACGCCCCCCGCTCCCCTCTTATGTGTTGCGTTCAGAAACTGTGTTTGTTCAAAACTTTGAAATCTGCCACTGGATTGCCCTGTATTATACAAGATAATAAATTCTAAGATTATTTTGTTTAGCAGAGGTAAAATAAAAAAAAATTTAAAATTTTTTATTGTTTATCATTAAAAAAAATAAATAGACTGCCCAGTGTCTTCCAACAAAAATGTAAAACTGTTAATGTAACAATGGACCTGTTTACAGGCTAAAATATCTATTATTTTTAGCAAGCTTTAATTAAACTAATCTACGTAAATATTAAATAATATTTTCAAATAAATTTTATTGTACTTGTGAAATTGTAAAATATTTTTTCTCTTTAGAAATTTTGCCTGAGCAGCAACAGTGCACTTTTATGTTCAACAATTGTCACTAGCTGTTGTTTTTATTACTGCCTCTAGTATTTGAAATGGTAATCTTAGATACCTTTTATTAAATTCAGATATTTTTAATATCAACTTTTGAACTCTTGCAATTTCAATAAATGTGCTTGCATGCTATACATGGTCAACAATAGATTCTTTGAGATATATCACAGGTTTCCTACTGCACAGCAATTTGTGATTATGCCTGTGATGTACCCCAGACCATAATGTTTATCTTTATCTTTGATTATATAGCGTTCGTTCTCTCCAGAAACCATAATCTTTTGAATGGTATAAGTATTATTTTTGGAAATTCTAGAGTATTTTTTGTCTATATCAATAATTTATATATTTTTTAACACAATGAATATAGATGCAAGTACGTGGTTCAAAACTGCCAGTGCGTGCA
The DNA here is from genome assembly GCA_039881145.1 of Druceiella hillmani. Classification (NCBI taxonomy): domain Eukaryota; kingdom Metazoa; phylum Arthropoda; class Insecta; order Lepidoptera; family Hepialidae; genus Druceiella; species Druceiella hillmani. The sequence goes on along the minus strand of JAYKKI010000003.1, from coordinate 30,575,448 downwards.
TGTCATGAACATTTCATCTCCACAGAAATTGTTAGTTCATTATTTTCATTATAAACAAAGTATCTAATTTATTAGTAAATTATGTAAACACATTTTATTTTTAGATAATTGGAATTCAACAAATATCAAGCTGTAATCAGTTAGTTATAGAAGAACATTAGAAGAAAATATAATTATTAGAAAGTTTATCACATATTAAAAAACAGAGAACTGCTGAATCCTTTATTAATTAAATTAAAAAAATTTTTTTCCAGCTTATCAATTTTACAAGAAATCAGACAGCAGTAGTTCACGTAAACTCTTCAGATTTTCTCTACTACACTTGCCAGCACTCATGTTAATATTTTTAATCAACAAAAAGTATTGGGCTACAAGTGTCACCAAACCAGAACAGAATTACGATCCCAACAAATTAAATAAGAAAATTATAAATGTGCTACCTCTAGGGCCATATGTTTCGGCCCAAGAACATGCATCTGACTACACGTCGGATGGTGTTGACTCAAAAAAGGACACTATATGTAAATAATTAAGTGAAATATTTATTAGTGAAATCAAAAAATAATATTTGAAATAAGAAATAAATATATTAGACATAATCTCTGTTTTACTTGCTTCTCATTAAAAATTAATGCAAACTAATGTTTTTCATCAATGTACAAAATGCAGTAAAGAAGTTATATGGCTGAATTAAATGATCATATAATTTGTATTGTTTATTAAAGTATTGCACATTTTTGATCAGAGCAGCATTCTGAATACGATTTAGACACTCACAGACACACCTGATCGTATTGGCCATTGATTTGTTTTTAATAATTTCGAAAGATTGTGTTTTATTATAAAAACATGGTTATATTTTGTACAAACAAAATAAAATAATTTATGTATTTGTTTAATTGTTTATGTTATTTTATCCCATTCTATAAAGATACACAAATGCAAGATAATGGTTTAATAAAGGTGCGTATAAATGTAACCTAATAACACCATTGAGAAATAGCATATAAATATTTGCACGGATATTTGACTTAGTTTTTAGACTCTTGTTTGGCAGGTCTGACAAAATTCTCTTACATTCAAAATGTGAAATTAGTTTATTTTAACAATCGAATAATCTGTCAATTTTTGCTTAACATAGGGATTTGGAAAAGAGATAGGAAAAGAAATATTATTTATTGGCGATGAAGCATAAATGTTATATTTGCTTGGTTTAAGCTATGTAGTTCCTAAATCATCAACATCCCTCGAGTCTTAGTGATCAACAAGTATTTGGTCAATAGCTCATATTTTTTATTGAGATTCAATACCAGCCAGTTTATTATCACAGTAATATTAATTTAGATATGGAGCACATGCAGTTTCACTTTTTAGGAAAGAATGAGTGAATTTCATACTGGATGACTTATTATTTTTTTATTATGTTACCAATAGCAGTCAGCATTACCACTACTGTTATTACTACCCACAATTTTTTACTTTATAACAGCATGTGAATAGATGTTTTGGCGCTCAGCTTTACATCAGTTGTTATATGATGATACGTAAGTTAAAAAGCCCATATTTTTGGCTTTTTATATCAAGGCTAAGACTATAATACATATGTTATAATAAAGGATAATTGTCCTATAATTTAATTTCGAAGTATGTTAAGATATTGGAGACAATAAAAAATAGGAAATAATGAGTTATAATATGTACATTAATAAAAACAGTTGCAAAGCAGTCCTACCCGTGTAGCTGCATTGATTACATTAACAAATTAATAAAATTAGCCTCGTCTAGAACATTTTGCAACTACATTACTGAAGTTTAACCATTTGTCAGTATGTCTTTCTTCCATAAATAATTTTGACATTTGAAAAATTAATTGAAAAGAAATATTTTCATTCATTGTGTTTTTGTACTATCCGTTACTTAGTTCCATATAATATGAATTATGTATTTTATAATACTAAAAAATTTTATAAGGCTGTAGTCAGGTAAGCACTTTGACAATGGAAATTAAAAGACATGTCCTAACCAGGTGGATAGTGTGCCAAAAATAACCTAAAATGGTGGTGACTGCCTACAAAACAATTCCGCCGATAGATGCTGTAGTGCTGTAGACAACGTCAGGAAAGGTGTCAAAACGTTTTTCTATCAACACGGTTTTAATTTTTGTGAACAGCCACATGTAGCATAGTACTAAATCCAGAGCATAAGGTGGATGTAGACAGACGGGAATATTTTTTTTGGCCAAAAACTCTCAGATCAGAAATGAGGTGTGGCACGGGACATTGTCGTGATGAAGGTGGAAACTACTGACCCATTTTTCTGGTTTCTTTCGTCATACATAGTTTCACAAACAATAATTTTGTAATTAAAATAAGTTGGAATAGGCCCTTGTAATATTTGAAATTTACAATTTGAACGAACTGACCGCACTATGCCTTCACTATAAAAAAAAACAATAAGAATGACGTCCCGAACTTTGGTCATCTTGAATCGACTCATTTCCACTTTTAAATCGCTCATAGTAAGCAGTCTTCAGTCACCACATTAAATACCACATTGTCATATCATTAGTTTTTTTGGCACTCTTTCCCAACTTGAAACAAAATTTAATATTAACACATTGTTCAAATTCCATGATCGCAATGAATACGGTAAACACGACCTCACTTCTGCAGCTCTGGAACCCTACTGACAACTTGTTCAAATTTGACACTGGCTGTCCCAAAGGATCAGGCTATGTGACATTAACAATTACTGCCATAAAAATTCAATCACCGTATATTTTGATCACACCTCGTCTATATATCCAGTGAACGTCGTCAGATGTCATCAGCAGAAGATCTGTAAATACTTACTGGTATGATTCCATTTTTAATCCCATTGAACCTGAAAAATCACATATAAGTGATATGGGCGATTTGGTTAACACAAAATGTATAAATTTGTTTTTTTTTATAATTTTTATTTATTCCTAAATAAAACAATTTTATTCGTATAATTTCTAAATGACACTTTTTCAGTTAATTTTTCCCATAATATTTGAACCTTAAATTGGTATATACTGTTGATAACGCTTTTAATCAACAATAACCTGTGGCTAGTATTATGCTCAGCGTCGGCATTAAAAATATTCTCAGTTTCGAAATAATCACCCAATATTCACTGAAAATTTTTTTATTTAAGTGAGGTCTTATTTCTATTTCCATTTTATAAAGTATTCCTAAAACGTCTTTCAAATGATAATGCAAGCCCCCTTTCGATTTTAAACTGATTAAACTTTTGCTGTAATATCTCTCGTCCCCGTGTAATAAGAGTATATATCGGTCACATTTCGATGACCGACAATTTCCTTTTTGTGAAACCCGCTGTATATATTAGTACACTTTCTGTGTACTCGCTTATTTCAATATTACACATATTAATTTGTCGTACAAATCACTGTCACCCTCTGGAATTTTAATGAAAGAATTTTTTTCAATTCTGGGAAGTATTAAACATTTACTTACACTAAATAGCGAAATCAATAACAAAATAATTGTATTTGAACTACATACCAAAGTAAAGCATGTTGGAACTGCATTTTTACATAGTCTAAATATATCAAGAGTTTGGTTGAAGTGGGTGTCTTCAAAATGCAAAGAACAAATAAAAGTTTCTTTTACTCCAGGATTCAAATTTTCTTGACCAATAAAATGCAGCCACTCTCTCTTTAGATATCCATGTTTAGGAAACCTGAAATATTCAGTAAAACAGGTACAAATAAACAATACGATAAAAACTGATGATTTGGCTTTGATTAGAAATTTTTCTTTTCATATCTATTGCAAGGGCTCTGCCATGATATGAATTAATTTCTTACTAAGTATGAAGTTCATGTCTATGACAAAGTGCATTTTGTAAATATTCTGTTTTACGGTCATTGGTTGTTTCGTGCAAGTTAAATATCGATAAATAATAAAATGTAGATAAAATATAAGATAAATAATAAAGTATAGATATTTAAAAGTTTATTAAGAACGCCATTACGGATAACCTAAGCAAATTATTGTCAAGAATGGCAAACTGAAATTTCGATAAATACATTATCAAAAATAATAATGTCTTACTTTAAATTGAACTTTCTTCAACTTTAGCCTAAACTCGCTTAGAAAGCAAATTAATAAACAAAATTAATATACTCATTACTAACCCATGAAGTGATATATTAGCCCAATTTTTGCTTTATTTAGAACCACAACTTTTAGCACAACTCTTGGACATTTTCACATATAATTTTTTCACACTTTTAGCACTCAACCAATCTCTAAAATACACTTAACAAATGTTTTTTCAATAAATTTACCTTACAATAACATGCAACTTGACGTCTGAGACACTTGAAACTAAAATGGCGGATCATCTCAAAATTGGCCGCATGGCGGAGTTTAGTCACTTTTCAAAATGTTAGGGTCATTAGTAACTTGAAATTAATTTTTTACGTATTAAAATGAATTATACTATATCATACCTTGATATCTATTACATAATTGAACTAGTTTGTGGAAAATTGTCTGAAATTGATATGTTTCGATAAAACTCACTGTGTCTCACTATTTTACTCCAAACGGGGTAAATATGAAACACCGGGAGAATTTTACGTGAATAGCATGGGAGGCAAAGAAAATTTTCTTTGATCTTTTACAATAAATTACTGTAAAATTTTCTCCATAAATTTCTTCAATTCGAGCTACATAATATTTTAAAATTTTTTCATAAAATTCTTGTGGGTCAAGAATGCAATTTCCACCTTCGTAAGCTAACTCAATTGCTTCGCTTACAATGGTATCTTCAGGACTTTTTAACAATGGATTCAAGTTAATTTCGGGTTCGAGTGGTTTATTGTTTTGTTGGTTTTCTGTGAGCCTTCTGATCTTTTTTGTAACTCCTTTTATGGATGCTGGATGAGCAGAGAAGTAAGTTTCATCTAGGTTCCATACATTTTGAGGTTTACCATCCAAATCCAAGGTAGTCATTGTCTTCTCCAATAAATCATAAAAGTGATAAATAATGACAGGATCACTAGTAGCTTGACGATGTAATTTTTCAAGTTGTTCTAATTTTTTCGATACTAATCCATTTCGTAAAACATCCCGTCCTTATCTAGTTATTTTTTAAATGATTTTTTTTGCTATTTTGAACCACGTAGGTATGAAACAGACTTTATTTCTTGTCTCCTTAACACCCAATCTCACCAATTATGTAATAGCCATATTTATAATAGCCATTATTTTAATTTTCTCAGACAGATGTACTTCTTTCTTAATCAAAACAGTTTTTCTTCCTTGTTTACTCGTATTCAAATGGTGAATTCTTTTCCATAATAAAGATTTCATCAATTTTATAGTTTGTTTCAGCTTCTCTTAAAGATAAATTGCAAATTCTCACCTTTTCCGAGGCTTCTTGTAACATAAGTTATTTGCGAGGCATGTTTAATTCTGCTATCTTATTTTAACACCGCATACTGTTTTATATTTTCCCTTTTGCCTGTCCCATAAATTTCCTCAATGAAATACGTACTCTCTCACACGCTGCTTAGAAATAGACTGAAGAAGCAGTGATCAAACGCAAGGTTAAGTCCAAATGGACACAACGAGCGAGGATAAGCATGCGGCCGAGAGCGAGACAAAGATAAGTGCTCTGACGGAGAAGAAAAGATGTAGTGATGAATGAAATATTTTACAAAAAAATATAATGGAATAATTATGCGGTATAAAATTTATATCATTATTATGTTACCAATATAGTTCCTGTTTAATGAAATACGGCACTGATTTAATGTATTTTTTGTGGAATTATAATGCTGTCTTATAATTTTGGGTGACTTATTTTTACCCCACCGGACCTTACGATTTCTGTACTGAACGAAAATTATTTTTACGTTTCTGTTTACTTTTTGTGTTTCTGTTCTGTACAAAAATTATTTAGTTCTTTTTGTCATAGAGTTTTTGCTTAAGAAAAAAAGGGACAAGAAATATTTTATTATTACTACTACGGAATGTATCATACTTGTATAATACGTTATGTAGCAAACAAGGGCATGCCTCTAGTTTCCATAGTCAAAGGTGAGGATGAAAAATTAACCATGATTCCAGTTTTCCTAATATTCTGCAGATATTTTTTGTTTTCTCATTGTTCAATGAACATTAACATCTAAGAATTAAAAGGTTTTTGGAAAAAAGTATTATTTTTTTAAATAAAAAAGAAATTTTGTGAATATTATATTATTAGAAATGGTGCATGATAAGTAATCTTTCTTAGTAATTTTTCTTTTTAGTCATTATTTTACATAACAAACATTTTTTTTAATGGAAAATCTTCATATAATGGTAATGTATATGAAAAATGTCAATATTATTAAAGTGGTATAATAAAAATCTATACAATCATATCATACGTAAGGAATCAATCATACCAAAGAAATAAGTTTTACGCTAAGAAATTCTACCCATTCATTCAATTTTATTCGAAATTGATTAGCTTCTCGTAGCTTATAATTGCATATTGTAATTATATAGAGAATTCTGAGTGAGGCAAATTCTCCAGATTTACCCAGCTACAGCCTTCAGGTTGTTATTTGTGGTTAATATCTATTCTGAATATTAATGTAATTAATAAATTACTTGCGTGACCCGTGCGAAGTCTTCGCATTATAAATTATTCAACTCAATTTAATAAATCAAAATTGATTGCAGGTATTCAATTCATTTCTAATTTTGCACACTGCTTATTACGTTTTTATTCCATTATGAAGCTCAGATGACAGATCAAACAAATATTTTACTAAAATTGACATATAGAGGCGCAAGTATCAAAAGCATTGAGCTAAAGCGCCACTTTATTTATACGTGAGTGGATTTGAAATTAAACAAAAATTTTACCGACCGTCAATCATATTGACGTTGAGCCGTTAGATGGCAGCATTGCTGTTTTGTGTATATAATTTTAATAATTAATTAATTTGCAAAAACAATAGCAATAATAAATTTTTTAGTTGTGGATGCCGGTAGAGCAAGCAATTATCTATAAAATGATATATAATTTATGTGGATTAGTTGTGAGGTTTTTTCTAAAAAGGGAGAGTAACATCTTAACCTTAGCGTATTTATATATATGATGATTGTTTCTAAGAATGATCAAATGAAAAGCTCGAGTAATAAAAAATATTATATTTAATGACATTAAAAAGAAAAAAGTAATTAATGAAAATGCTTTTTCCAAACTCCTACATATATGTTTATAAAATCTCTTAAGTTTAAAATTTTGGCTGACCTATTTAATTATCTTGGAACAAATGCATCGATGAGGTAAAATCTTATGATCTAATTGAACACTACCGTAATTTGACAATACTTAAACTACCCTCAGTACAAGCATAGAAAACTTGTTCAATACTTTTATGTCCTGCCTTAGGAAGGTAAATAAAAATATTTAAAACTAAAATTTAAAAAAAATTAAGATGTAATCAAATGTCCTTTTTAATACTTGTTGAAGATAGACATCAGCGTTGAATTCTTTTATTTTGATACCAATATTACTACAGTCAAGAAAGGTTATAATGAAATTAAGTTCTGAAAACTAGAATTTTCAAGTCTTTCCATAGATATGTAAACTTCCAAAGTATACTACATTTACTCAGGTAAGTTAAACATTTATATTAGTTTTTTATTGATTTCAGAATTATTATGAAATTTTTTTATAAAATAGCTTATTAAGTACTAATCAACATTGCTTGCTAAAATTGAAAATAATAAATTCTGTTAAATAAATTTTAAATTGTTTCTTGATTTGAAGATATTTGATCGTCAATTCAAAACCTTCCAGAGTCTAAATATTAACTTTTAAACATCTTCTGAATATAAAGAATTTATCATTGACAAGATAATTCTGCTCTTTATGGATGTTGCTGCCCATATTTCTCAGTCTATCTCTCTCGCTCAATCTGATTCTCTCTCATATTTTCCCCACAACTAAGAAGAAAGTTTTACATGACAACATTTATACAATTATCCAACCCATAAGTGAATTCAACTAGGCTGTTGTAAAGTTGTGACGACCTTCTATTAATTAAAATAATATGTTTACAAACAACTTTTCTACATTATAAAAATTAATGAGTTTATTACTTCTATTCAGGTACTGTGCCAGATAATTCGTCAGTCAAAAACTAGTTTTTTGAATATACTAAAACAATTTTCTTTTCCATAAAATTACTATTAAAACAATTTTTCATTGAAAACTCGTAAATATATTTTCTATTGCTATATTTTTGCAAATGTTATATTTCAGGTATTTAATGAGATTCCTTCTTTCGCTATAAAATACATTTATAAAGTTATTATTCAGTTACTCTCAAACATTCAAATTTAATTAAGATAATAATATTTTAATTAAGATATTTACTAAATATGAGTAAACCACATTTCAAGGAATAGTTATACTGTTTTTACTTACAATTTTAATTGAAACTGTCAAAAATAAGATCTACCATACATTTTAAATTTAATCACTTGAGATAAATTTTCTTCAATCCTGTTGGAATTTAATGCCATTAATATTTTTTTATCCAGTATTACTTGTCAAACATCTGTATTAAGTCGTTTAATCGCAATGGGAAAATTAAAATTTAATAAAATCACAATTTCAAAAATAGGACATTGATTAATTATTTCAAACCCAATCACAGCATCTCTACTATATAACCCATATTTTTTTATGCAATTTAACACCTTTTTCAAGTTGTCTCTTTATCAAGCAAGTGTGATCATTCCATAGCAAAATAAATAATATCTTTAAAATCTTTCAACACCATAAATATCACTTCATATCTCCCTAAACGTCTGCTAAGCCATGATCCTTCTCGGGCTGATTGTACGTGCTGGCTTGTGAGCTCGGTGACCAGGGATAATTCGGAGGTCCATTGCTGGTCGGTACAGCGACAGTCGACGGGGAAGGAAAGGTCACGTCGGACGTACTGTCCAGACTCACTGGTTCATACAGAGTCTCTGATATTCCTGTAGCGCCCTCCTCAGGCTGTCGAGGCTCGAATAGGGGTGTGAGTTCTCCCATGGTATTCATGTTGATAAGGTCATCGTTTTCCAGTGACAGATTTTGCACCAGCATCTCGAAGAGATTCTCCTTGGAAAATTTAATTGATTAAGTTGATTAAGTGTTTATGAAGACATTCACAATTAAATATAATTCTCTATATGTATATAAAAATACATATGTATATAAAAATTCTATATCAATAACTTAATTTTTATTATTTAGTAATAAATAATCTCCACAAAAAATTAAATTTAATTGAAAATTAAGATTTATGACCTATCTGTCATACTTCCATTATAGAAAAATAACGAACCTCTAATGGGGTTTTAACTTTTCCATTATTGAAAAAGAAGGAAGCATTGCAGTAGCATGAGGTGGAGGGTTTATGATATTGGTGAAAGAAAATATTTCATGATAAAATATTAGTGGTTAAGCACGAAATAGATTAGACACTATGAGTATGTATAAGAACACTCTCATACATATATAGTATATGCATCATTAAATAGCGCTACTTTGATTCGTAATAGTGCATCACAAATAGATTGCAATACACATATTTTCTTCAAAAATGATATCACTTTTTTTCTGAAATTTAAAAATTGTTGTGTGTCATTAACATGGAAATGTATTAACCTATATCTTTTATTTCCATAAAGGTACGAAATGTGGTAATATTGCATAAATACCCTTCTTAGCGATCGATGGTGAATTTGACACAATTAAATTTCAAGGTCAAAGTTATTTACAATTTGTAAATAAAAATGATTGCCATTTGACAATTTTTAACATCTATAATTCACCCAAATATCTAAGATTACAAAAAACACTATCATGGATTTTTAAAATAAACTTATCGGAATAACTATTAATATATTTTTTCATTTGTAATTTAGAGGAATTATTATTAGCTTCTTAATATCAGTTTAGTCCAATAAATCATAATTAAAGATTTCAAAATTAATCTTCATGGTTTATTTATTTTTTAATATGGCAACACTCATAAATGACAACCAATCAGAATGTTTGAATTTTTTGAAGAGATAGTTATTGTTTGCGAAATGACACTTGATTTGTGTTATTGTTCAATGCACATTGGTGGTTTTTATTAAATATTCGTAATACATTCTCCAGTGAGTGGAATTAGTGAATATGTGGTTTTTTAATGTAAATAAATATTTGAATATAATTTTAGTATATGCCGAACGCAATTATAATACTGGTGAAGCCCTTAGGATAAAATTTAGGTAAATTCAGAAATATATTCTAAAATAAAATAATTTTAATTATTGTGTATGCGTGCACAACATACTTAATAAATGATAAAAGGAAGTAAATGTATCAAATTAAGCGCACATATTTTCAACGAAACATCATTTACTATACTTCATTCAATTCCAAAAGAGAATGTTTGTAAACAAAGCAAAATGCCAGTTTAGGTATTGTAAACCTTTTTCTTGTAATCACGTTAGTGATATAGATTTATTTGGTATCTGAGTTTAAGAAATGTAATTTTATTATTGGTATACATTTACTATCTATAATATAATATCAAAATGCGTATAAATAATGAGAAATGAAATTACAAGTTTTCCAATGTTTTTTTTAAAATAAATATCAAAAGTAATCCTCGAAATTATACAGTTAAATAATAGCAAACATGTATTTTATATTGCAAAATAATACTAACGCTTAAGTATATGAAAATAAAATGACACTATGTTTTTTTCACTATCCTTACATCAAGTTTGTATAAATATTATGCTACATAGCACCAATGTTTTGTCTCTTTTACTTCTTCTGCCTTGATTAAACGTTACGCTTGAAAGATAGTCGAATATCATCTACATATGGTCATAGACTTTCGTAGGTGGAGGAATATTGAATATTTTTCCAAAATGTTTTTTTGCTCCGAGTTTTGTGTGCGTATCAGTTTGTGTGCGCATCATTGTCCGTTTTTCTTCTATAAATTTTATAAATCATATTGTACATAATATTGATATTTTTAAGATTATTTAACAGGACAGCTTATTTAATACAACACAGTGATTTTAGTACATGATTTAATAATATTGTAAATGAAATAAAATGAGTTTTTTTTAATAATCGTCCACTGATTAAATATATATTCGTGCCAACCATATTTTATCAGTCAAATTGGTTTGTTTACTTAATTCTCTTTTAGAATGGAATAGAGTATAGTTATTACCATTGTAGTATTTTGGTGAAGTATGCTGAATCAATTAATAAAGAAACCTATGCTTTGTTTTCTAGTTTTCTTCTCAAATGAGGAATTCATGATTTATGTGATCAATTTATAACAAAGGATTATTATTAAAATTTACACTTGTCACTTTGACATTAAAATTCCCTTGATGTCATATATTTTATATTTCAGTTTGACGGACGTTTTCTTGGATGGGTTTTCCAGACTGCTGGTCTTTATTAAAAAATATTGTAGATTAATTTAAACATAATAACACATTATATTCAAAATATTTCCACATTAAATACTAACACGTTAATTATCACAAAATATAAAACATTTTTGAAGTTGCAGCTTTGATAAGAAGTGTAAACTCATTTCTTCAGATTGCGTAACAAACTCCTTCAGATTCTCAACTTTCTGATTTTCAATCCATATTTTGAATTCTACATATGTATTTAGAAGTATTTATAAACACATTGTTTTCATTCGGTATTGGTACATAAAGCACACTCAACCATGTCAACTTGTATGTAATAAATTAAAAAATGTAAATGTTTATGTAGCTCTGGAAATAGTTTCAACTGACCTATCAAGCACTGCTCAAAAGCTGTTGATGCTGAATATTAAAACATGTACAAAGGAAATTAAAGAGAGTCCAAGAGGTGCATTGAAACTGACAAATCATAATTTTTGTGGTAATAGATCCATGCAAATGTTGCATAGGTAGGTTTAAACACATACAAATTTTAGACTCTGATAGACAGAAGGTGTGGCAGATAAACGAACATGATGAAATTATAAGGGTCTGATATTTTCACTACAGAACTCTAAAATGACAAATTGTGAGAAACATTTTTTTTCCAATATATTTGTTTATCAATTAGGATTATTTCATCGATTCTAATGACACAATCCGTTATATTGCTTTACTTATTTTTATATTTACAACTGAATGTGGGAAAATATTACCTGTAGCCGATTTCTGTTACAGGATCAATCTTTCAGAGTCGGATGAAGTACTAATAAGAATGTTAATAGTGGAATAGATGACATACAGCAGATTGAGATAATAGTAAAAATAAGTGCTATGGGAAAATAGCCGACTTCTACAAATAATAAAGATATTACTTTTAATTTGTTACATTATTATAGAATGATGCAATTTTTAATTTCACTACGGCTTCTGCTTTATACTATACGTGTGTGTGGTCATATAGATATTCAATCTGAGTTGCTCATTAACACTAGTTATGAAGGTAAGAAAATGGTGTTTGTTTGGAGAGTTAGGATTTTTATTGACCACGGAAATTGGTTAAGGAATAACATATAGCATATATGATTCTTAGTATAACATATACGTAGAGTAGCGATTCAGTATTTGACATTTTAAATTGGAAAGTGGCCAGACGAAACATAAAAATGATCTACAACAAATTTAAAATGTATTCAGAAATAATCCTCGAAAGAAGCACGGGTTTTCTTTGTTTTTATTAAGATAGTTTATTGGGCAAATCATGACAAAATTTTTTTTTTTTTTTTTTAATCTGCAATCAGCATTTGCTTTTAGCGGATGTTTTGTGGGCGATAGGTCAGGTAGAGTGTGCCCTCCAATGAGAGCATCTACTCGTAATCAGGAGATTAGGACATCCTTTCTTTTGAGGCGCTTCTGATAACTACGAGTAAGTAGTTCAGTTGCGAGTTTGTTTGGGTGGCGTTCCAGCCTCTCTCTGTATCTTTCTGTCATTTGTGTAAACAACGATTTCACAGTGTTCATACCCAACTGTTCATGTATTTCCATGTTAGTGATGTACCATAGGACATTCGAGATTGAGCGCAGTATCATATTTTGCATTCGTTGCAGTATGGCAATGTTTGAGTTACTGGCACTTCCCCATAACTGAATGCCATGTAGCCAAACTGGTTTTAAGATGGCTTTGTAGATGAGTAGCTTGTTGTTTAGAGATAGTTTATTATTCCTTCCTAGGAGCCATAAAAGGTTGTTGTATCTTATCTTAAGCTCATCTCTCTTTGTTTTTATGTGTTGGCGCCAGGTTAAACGTCGGTCAAGATGTAGTCCAAAGTATTTGACACTGTCTCGTTGGGGAAGTGTGTTGTTCTCCAGTTTCACAGCTGGACAGTTGCCCTTCCGCAAAGTGAAGGTGACATGGACGGAATGACAAAATGGAAGTTGAATCTTTGGGAGAAGTGGTTTTAAGATCTGCAAATCAACTAATGTTAACTGCATGAGGGTTGATTTAAAAGGGATATTTCAATTTGAAATTTAAATCAATACAGTGAACATTTATATATATATCTACGAAAATTTAAATATATTTAAATTGTGCTATTCAAGCAAAATCCACACTTCAATATATGATTTCGTCATTCAAGCGAAATCCACACTTCAATATATGATTTCGATATTCAAGCATATTCACACTTTAATATATGATTAATATATGAGTGTGGATTTCGGATATTAGTTTATTTTTTGAAGTGCATTTTCGTGGTGAAAGTAAACAAACAATGGCAACTGTCGAATGTTGCTGTTTATTACGTGAATAAGGAAGGATTTTTTTATTTTTTAATTGTTAAAAGACTTGTCTATTATTTGGAACTGAATATAGTAAATGGAATAAAGGTGGTTTTGATAATCTAGGTAATTTGACAAATTCTGGGAAAATATGTGCTAATTCTGAAAAACATTTATCCTGCACAGTAAAACTACAAAATGTTAGTTCTTCGCATATAAAAATTTATACCGAGGGGCAACTGGCTATTGCGAATCAGGAACACAATGACATAGAAATACAAATAATTTAAAAAGGTTAATACATACTATTGTATTTTTAGGTTGGCAAGAACTAGCTTTTCATGGTCACGATTAAGGTCATAGTTCGATAAGTCTGGAGTTACATCGAGAGTATATCGTTTTTGGTTGCCTACGATTGATGACTATTGAGACATATTTTCAATCTATTACACTTTCAATGCTATTTTCAGCACTATCAGAGGGGGTCACGGATGCTTGCGTGTGTTTGTGTATATCTATATAATTTTTTATATGTCTATCCCTTTGCAGCTTGCCCTTCCCAAAAAGCACTGCACGCCACTGGTGTGGATGGAAGCTTTGTACTTCAGTACTTGCATTCTGGTTATAAAATTGTAGAAATAGCTGCTTTTGTAACTGACAACCACAATGTCCAGTTCATTGAGAGACAGGAGCGCTTAACAAAAGCATAAAAGTTCATACAACTAATGGACTGGAGCAAACAAAAAAATGAGTTTTATGAAGAACATAAAGGTTTATTTTATGAGCCTGGGATAGCAGATTAAATTATGGTTAGTTAACTGTGACTTTTATGTATTTAACTAAGTTTGTTTTCCCAAAACAATCTTAAATTGGCAACACAATTAGAAAAAAAAAACTATTCGACCGATTGACATTATCTGAGCGTATTTTGTTAAACGATAAACTACAGCTCTAATTGAACTAATGAATATCATTTGCATATTTATTTTAAATAACATTAATTATCTTATTAAAAAACTTTTTCTTAAGGCACCATTCCTAAAATATTTTTGAGTATAATATTATTTTTAATCCCTCTATGAATAAATATTATAAGTATATAAAAAAAGTATATTTTTTGTTTCAGAAAAAAATTAGAAGCTTCATATTTCCAGCTAATTTAGTAATCAGATGACGAAGCACCAAAACCCACATAAGAAAACATTAGGGTAAATTTAATATAGGTTTTAATTTTACAATAAAAAAAATAATAAACTTTATTAACCCTCTGACTGCCAACGACGGATATATCCGTCATACGAAAGAATGACCATGACGCCACGACGGATATATCCGTCCATCATTTTCTAACTTGAAAATGCGGTCACGTTATTATGAAATAAAGCCATTTGTTTCATTTATTAATAAAAATATGAATAAATTAAACTAATCTGTGGCAAACATAGTAAAATAAAACTAATATTCTTTTGAAAATTTGTTAAAAACAATGGTCTGCAAATATCGTATGATAAAAGTCTACTCAGACGCCGGGTGACGGATATATTCGTCACGTAGTGATGCTCCACAGTCGAATTTAATGATCAACATCATTTGTGTTTGAGCAGTTTAAATGGTATTAGATGTGGTTGCTTGCGGATGAATTACTTTACTCCTAAATATGCGCTTGTGACGGTATTCCTGACAGGTATAAGCTATCTGGCCATGCCGAATACTGAGAAATAACCGAGTGCCTAAAAGATATATTGTTATATTAATTGTTTGAACTTAATTTTAAAACAATTCTAATTAATTTCTACGAAATACTATTAACTGTAAAGAAGACAATTGTAAATTTAATGCTCAAAAGAAAAATATATAATGTACTCAATTACTAACATTATATAACTCTTATCGTTTATTAATCAAAATTTACTACTTAATAATTAAACTTTAATCTTTATTTGAGTTTACATTTTATTTAATAACCTATTATTGCTCAATTTAATAACTCCCATCGAATAACGAAAAATATCAATAAATGTGTATGTTGACTTAGTTGGTTAGTGTACGTCTCTAAATAAGGTAATAGACTAAAACAAACGACGTCGCTATGACGCCCAGAGCGGATACATCCGTCCGCTTACATCTATTCATTCATTGATAACTTTTCTGGACGCCGGTGACGGATAAATCTGTCTGCTTGTGTTTTTTAGGGTCTGAGTCGATTGTGGTATTAATTAAAAATGAATGACAGCACCGATGACCGGTTGCGGTTTCTGCAAAGCTCTGGAGAAAAATTTGAATTAAGTGTAAACATATTTTTTACATGAATATTATATATATTAATGTTTTAATTTTACTATTATTCGGGTGCAATGAATTTGTGATTTTTGGATAGTAAAATTAACAGATATAGAAAATTAGGCATACGATCACATCTTATTAGACCTATTACAGGACATCAAAAATCTATACATATAATAAAAATATAGGACTTGAATACATGTGCATTGAAGATATTTACGGAAATGTGATTAAAAGGGGATGTGATAAAAGTAATATTCTTTTTGGCATTTTTGTCGGTGAGCATGTTTATTTCTTCGCGCACTATGCAAGGATCACTAAAATGATTATAATGGGGTTTTTGAAGTGGCATTTTGTTGTATATGGGTTAACGTATAGGTTTTTTTCATCTAAATTGACCCAATGAAAAAAATAAGATACGGCAATTTGATATTTCAAAACAAAGTTCACTTACATACACGAAAAAGTTTATTCCTATAATTGTTACATTTATTTTAACCTTCGATTTTACAGTTTACCTGTTTATTACTATTTTTCAAATGTTCACGTGGACGAAGTCACATGAACAGCTAGTTTTAAAGATTAAAACTAGCTGTAACTAAAAGGTAGACAATATTGTATGTAATGTCCGAACTGAGATATTTACTTTTTTAAGTAGCTGGTTAGCTGCCCATTTCTAGAAGTTGTTGGCGCATGCACTGTTGATGGATCCATATGCACACAAGCTCATATCAACTTTCTCTGCAGCTTTGCACTTATCGTCTATGCATTTTAGCATTATTTTAGATTCAAAATCCTATGATCTTAACCAGTGAACTTGCGTTTCCTAACATAACGGTCTTGCCCTTGGCCAGCAGAGGATCAGTGCTGTCTTTTTGCAGAGGTTATGCGGGATATGCTAGATTTAGGGATGTCAAAAATCGTAGTAATATATATTATGATCATAGTCACATGCTGAAGTTAAACTATAAACTTAGTTCTCGTCTTATTGTTAATGTCCATGATTGCTAAGTACCAAAATAACAAAAACAGATTAATTAGCCCACCACTCTTGATAATAACAATGTTTCATACTTAAAAGAGCAATTTCATCTTTAGTAACTGTGTGTATACAAATGACTTTACATTATAGAGTATGTATAATAAAACAGAAAAAGCTTCAACCAAAGTTTGTTACGTATAAATACAATGATATGACAACAACAATGGACTGTTGTTCTTATTTTCAGTTGATATTGTAGTATGCGTGTGTGCGCGCTTGACTGCATGCATGCGTGCATGTTTGTGTGTGTATATTACAATCTACTATGGGTCTGGTAGTGCAGTGTATATCTTTGATACGGATCGAGCGATATTTTACTCATAAACTTTTCCATTTTGAATCCAAATTAGAAAAATTTAAAAGTGAAATTATAACTTTATACATATATAGTTCATATTTTTTTACCTGTAAACCTTTGTGCCTGAATTTTTATTTCGACGGTTACAGTTAACAGATGTTAATCTCGAATTAAATTTCTTTTTTTTGTTAGATATGACAAAGCACAAAGTATTCATACCTTGATACCGCTTATAGTAACCCATCACGTTTTATAACCCGCGATATACTATTATTAGCTCCTTTCATTTTGTATTTGTATCTTGTATTAATGGCTTTAATTTTATTTTATTATATTTTGCGCAATTGACTCATTAAAAGATACTCGGTATTAGCAGAAGCATGCTTGGTTTGACTATAGTTCAAAATTCTTTTTACGTACAATGTTACACAATTTTTCGAAACGGGTACTTCATTCTATATTTTATTAGATTTCGAAGTCCACTTACAGTACATATTTTAATATTTTTGAACAACTGTTCTCCGAAATAAATTATCTTATTGCAATATTTACTCGTTTATGTATAATGCTTATGTGTTCGGGGGATATACAGACAATAGGCACGTAAACTATAGACATTGATTAATTAATTAACACTATTATCGGCAATGTGTTCTCTTTTCGGCCAGAATTCAAGGTCAAATCAGCGTATCGTACAGGGCAAGTTTAATTTATAATTTGTTGGCGGTCAAAGGATTAAGGGAAAGTTATTTTTGGCCCTTTAAATCAGGTTGTTTCATTAACAACTAAACGTGTCTGCTGTAAATACTCACTTCCTCTGCATCATTGATGCAAGGTACGTTGAAACGTCCATAATATGATTCAGCAGAATTGGAGCTCGTTGGGGAAGCAGAACATTGGGACCGTGATGATGTAGAATTACTAGGTGTTGCTGCGCTCGAGCGTTTCCCTCGTAACACTGGACGGAATTTTATCTGGTTTCCTGCAAAATTATACGCAAAGTAAGGCACTCATCTTGAAAAATTACATTCATCCGGAATATTTATTGCCACTGAGTTATAATACGCAGAAAAATTGTGAAGTGCGATACTGAGAAATAGTTGTATTTATTTAGTCAAGTGCATGGAAAGCAATACAGTGGGGGAAAGCCCTTTATACATATATTTTACTCTGGATACTTTCTTGATACTTGAAATAATTTCTGTGTCGGCCAACATGCATTGGAGGTGTTTAATAAAATTTGTAGTGCCACAAATTCAAAGTGCCTCACAGAACAATGAGGTGGTGCGCAGCGGAATATTTATGGCAGACACAAGCTATGAATTAAAATTTAATTATTGTTCTTTATAGTAGCCAATAGCTGTGTCCTTACCCCTCTATCATGTATCCACATGCGTCCGAGCTATCTTGTAACCAGAGGCAATGAACAAAAGATAAATGACTTAAAAGAATGATTAATTAATTAGATTTCTGAATGTCGAGATAGAAATATAAATTTTGCACCATTCTTAATTTCTTGAGAGAGCATTCAGTAAACCATTTTACTTCTTCCAAAACATCATTTAATGTATGTTATAACAAGCACATTTTGCCACAATCACATATTAGATTTATTTCTAGCATGCATATAATATAAAATATAGATAATTGCAAGAAAAAATAATAATAGCCCTTGGTGGCACAGTAAAATAACAAGGATAGTTTTGGTTGTGTCTTTTAATGTCTTTTATTGTTGCAAAGTTTGAGGTTAGTCACAGGCAAGAAAAATAAATTGTTTAAATAAAGAATGCTTAAAATTTTACACAAAATATGTATTAATTACAATAGTACTATTAACTAATTTTTATTAGTCATACTATTTTATACAGAGTACTGTAAAAAGTTTGAGTGACCGATTATTCTTTGCCCAAATGATTACCACATTGTCGAAACGATTTAGTGCATATGATGGGTTAATTTCAATTAGATTATCTGAAAAAAACATTTATTGAAATACATACTTCACATATATACTCCTTTAGACTTGTTACATTTTAGTATCATTTATTTATAAGTTGTATCTTATGGGCTTAGGTACGTGCACCCAGAAGTAGGAAAGTAGGGTGTAATGTTTATAAAAATCTAACTATA
Source organism: Druceiella hillmani (assembly GCA_039881145.1). NCBI lineage: Eukaryota > Metazoa > Arthropoda > Insecta > Lepidoptera > Hepialidae > Druceiella > Druceiella hillmani. The sequence goes on along the minus strand of JAYKKI010000003.1, from coordinate 30,555,869 downwards.
TCTTAATGACAAGACTTTCTCTATATATATATATATATATATATATATATATATATATGTATATATATATATACATATATTTACATATATATATATATTTATTCATTTATTTATTTAGTGTAAATTTAATTTAAAAACACAGAACAAATAATAACATAGAAGTGGCATATTCGTCGAAATGTATGAAAACATGTGTTACCCCTTAAAACAAATTAATTTCAACGAGTCAGGACACGCCCGGGTTTCATGATTTTGGGCGAAGAAAGTCCGCCCAAAATCATGAAACCCTTTCCCGTTTCCGCACAATTAAGACACAACTATTTATTTCGCTAACAATAAACGTTCCATAGATTTAAAGTCGTTCGAATATTTTAGTGTTGTTTATGCCTTTATCGACCTCTCAACACGATATCGAGATATCATAGAAGTAAAAATAAGCTGATACAACTAAATTTAATTTTTTCAAGAAAATTTAAATTCTGACAAACTTTATTATCTACCAACATTATTTTAAATTTTAAAATTTTAACTATACTTTATAATAACTGTCAACAATTTATAACGTACAATATTTAGAAATAAGTTTTAGACAAATCACTCTTTTTGAGATACTTTGAAATATTATATTAATATAATTATTCTTGGATCTTTTCCTAAATTATGATTATTAATGTACATTTATTATATGTATATATATGTATGTGTATATATATATATATATATTTATATGTGTGTGTGTATATATATATACATACATTAAAATACTTTTAAATATTTTTTACAAAATGGCAGCATTGCCAAAGGATTTTTAAAAAACGGCAGCAACTGCCGTTTTATTTAATGAACGAAGAAATACATTTTAGAATTTTTTATTGAGAATTCTAATTTGGTTGCCATCGAAACTGCGGAGCCTTATATCATGAAAATAATTTTGATTCCCATTTCATGAATAAGTTCTAAGCATTGTTTCACTATATTTACTCTTTTTACCCCTGTTGCACCATTGATTTAAAAGTACCCTATTGGAACTTTGCTGTTTGAGTTAATACCTGTAACTAATAATACAAGAGCCTTTTTAGCTTCGTCCAGATAATCACCACTTAAACCATGTCCTATGTCAATGTAGTCATGAAACTGTTTTCCGGTCCTACTTAACACATGACGACGTATTGCCATTTCATCCATGACAAGCGTGGCTAAAATTTTGTAATTCTGGCTTTTGCCTTTATACTTTAACTCTATAAATGACTCCTTAGTAAAGCCTGGATTAACTGTCCACGGTTTCGTACCACTTTTTAGAGCAAACATATACCAAAAGTTTTTCTGACTGAAAAAATTTCGCTGAAAAATAATGGACAGTGAACATAAAGCTTCTCATTGCCGGTGTATATTTTTGTGTTGTACGTCCTACTGATTTCAGCTTCGTTATTTGCCCAACCCAGAGGTCAAGCACCTGCAAATTATAAAACGATTAAATAATTTAGTCTACGATGAAATTGAATAAGATTTACCAAATCCCTTGAAAATATTGTTTACTTTTAAATATGTCTTTCTTAAAATATATAATTCTTCATCTTGCATTTGTATTTTAATTAGACAGCCCATTCAACCCAGTCTTATAATCGAGGACCAAAATAAAAAAAAGTTAAAATTTTAAAATTTCTGCCCTTTCCCGAGTTGTCGTGCGATATACAGTCACTTATTTCTTGTTCAAACATAACTTTTTTCATTTGCTATATATATTGTTCAAACAACGTACATCTCAAAATTTTGTCATTGCTAAGTTTATTTACTTTTTTAATATTGCTTATGAAATGTATAAATAAAAAAGCAGTCAGTTTATTTTAATATCATTTATTTAAGTGTAGATTTAGTATTCAAAATTAACTGCTTTAAAATGTGAAAGTTTTATCTTGTTAAGATCACAGTCTTCAAACATATTGACGTTATCGATATTATGTGATAATAATATTAAGTGTCCAGTACTAGTGATGCATACCAGCCATAAAACAGTAATATGCTCTGTGATACAGCACAGAAGAAAAAAGACCGGTACAAAGCTGTCACCAATAATGTTTTTAATTAAAGTTAAAGGAAATATGTTTAAAACAGTTTATCGATGATAGGAAATTCCGGAATTGGTTACATTTTTTTTCTAACTTTTATTTTTGCACATAATTTTGGTACAAAACGGCATTATTGCACGCTAATGAGCAATGAATGACGGAGCTCTACTACTTATCACATTTGATGTACAACTAAGGTATACCTCACCATGCAGAGGAAAATATATGCCATGTAGATCAAAATAGTGGCACGCCTGACACGCCTACTTACCATCTCTAGTTATATTATATGCTCTGTGTTTAAAAATATTCCGTAAAAGTGTATCTTGTGAAGTAATCGCTTTATAGTAACAATGATACTTTTTGGCAGTTTATCTGAATTGAAACATAACTGTGACAACATTCCCCTTATACTATATATTTGTTGAAAAACTTAAAGGCCAGATTCATGATCTGACATTTTTACCATATTTAGGTTTTTCTTCAGTTACACCATCCTATCGAGATCTTTCCCAAATAGGGTACAAGAATGGTAAAGTTTTCGACAGGATGGTGTAAATAATTAATAATATACCTTGAACCAATTATATAACTTTAATGGGTTACCTCTAATTAGCGATGTAATATGACAATGTTATTTTAAATATATAGATGTTACTATTATTATGTGGGTAACATATTGTTAATTGCTTACAGTTTCAATGATAGCAACAATTTACCATCTGTTTTTTCAGCCCCGCTGAGGTGTAGCTGGCCAGGCGACATGGGCATATGGGAGTAAGGCCCAGAAGCTCGTCCTGATGTTGCATCGTGCTGTAGGGCTTCAAGTACTGTGTTGGAAGATATCGGTTGGCGGGTACGCTTGTTACCTGTAACCACAATGTTAGTTTATTTTACCACTTAGATATTAATTTCACCGCATAGCAAAATCTAGCAGGTCAGAGTATATGAACATTTTCAGCACATCCGAAGCCACTCTATCAAAATTAAAAATTAAATTCTTGCTGCATATAGACACTGTAATGAGCGCTTACATACAATCTACTTGTATGATGAAATACAGAGACAAAACGAGGAGACATTAAAATAAGAATTAACTGTTGGATCAATTTAGCAAATTTTACGTAGGGGATTATTTGAACTTAAGCTCAAAAGCATTTTAACAGCAGATAAACCCATAATATAAACCAACTTTGGCAAAGATGACGAAAATTGGGTAGTGAGCTATCCAGTTTTCGTCATCTTTGCCAAAGCTTTTGTGTTAGCCTTAAATGCAACACAGGTTGCAAAAAAAAAATTAATAACTTAGTGCAGAAATACCATTATCCAACAGACGTAAAGGGAATAGCTGATTTTTCTTATCAACGCGGCACTGGTATCTATTCGCATATTTTATACTGTTATGTATCCTGTTATGCTACTTGTTGACAACTAGTTTTAGATCATGATTTATCGCTAAATGAATTGAAAGAAATTGTTCATATAAATATTTTCGGACTACATTCATTAATCTGCAAACTTTTCTTTCAACAACAATTGAAAAAGTAGCCCTATCCTCGCATTAGATTATCTGGTTCTTAATTTTATTAATTATATACTGAGACCCGTTCTATGTGATTTAAAGGTACTTAATTGTGGTGTTTGATTTAGCCGTCTCGAAATACATTTAATCGTCTATTTATTTAACACATTTTACATTATTTAAACTACGATGAAAAGTAAATTATTTACCTCACGATTGATCAATTGTTCAACTATTGTAGTTAATCAATACCCACATCGAAGAGGTAATACTGAATATTACCGATAATATTCGTATTGCAATAAAAACAATTATTCATAACGAAAGCTGGTTAACCAGAAATAGATAATAAATGCGTTAACCATATTAAAATATTAACAGATACTAAAAATGAAGCAAGTAATATTGAAGATTTATTAGACTTACCAGTTTACAATAAAGTAAAATATGGTCGTGGTATATAAATCTCAAGATACAATATCAAGAAGAACTAGAGTACAAAGGCAAATTCAAAGTGAAAACAAAATATTCAGATCAGCAATAGAAGCGGAATATGCACAAACGACATGATTGACGCATGATTGAACACATTGCTGTCACATAGACAGTTCTATTTTTTTTTGCTAGCTGTTTATATATTTACGTTTCTCCAAGTAATATTATAAAAAAAAATGATTAATGTTTAACATCTTTTATTAATATCATATATTAATATAATATTTAAAAATATAAAGATAAGACATATGTTAATAATACTGGCTAATTCATAATGTTACAGACAAGTACTTACTGTATTGCCTATAAAAAAAAGAGTGTTATAAGATTATTGACATTTTAATAAAAAATATCTGTTTATTAACAAAGCTATTAGAAAAAGATCTTTATTTTCATATTCTCTACTTTTTTTTTTTAATTTGGTATATTTTTCTTTATTGTACAATTTTCAGTCCAACGTCCTAAACAAAATGCCGTACTCCTTTCTCTATTAGTCAGCTGTTACATAGAAAAACTGCAGTGTCAATCATTAGTAGTAGATAGGCTATGTACAAAGCAACAAATTTAACTCAGGAAAGTTAAGTTCCTTTACACATTACTTTCAAATAATTGGTTCACAAAGCACAATAAGTTTTCATATAAATATGTTAATCGCTAATAATTTCTTTTAATCACTAACACTATACATTTAACAGTAAAGCAGAGTAACTTAAGAGTAATAAAAGTTAAAATTTACTGAAAATATTTTAGCAAGAATGACCTAGAAGTTTGAATTATAAAAACGCATTGTTAATTTTTATTCACGGAATCGGTATAGAAAGTGCCAAGAATTTCAAAAACCCCAAAATACTTTGCCAAATCTTTCCAATGTTTATTCACATTTCTGTAACTTTGTTTACATCCACTAACTAGCATTTAATTACTACTACTAAACGCAGCATTTAAAGCCATTTCATTTATCACGGTTACAGCTTGATGTTATGACAGTCAGAAACTTCAATTTTCACATTATATTCACAGTCTTCTCTTCCAAACCCCTTGTTCACATTCACGATTTTTTCATGCTTTTTATATCACAAAAAACAGGGAGTGGAAATATCTCAAAACTACCTTGAAATTCTTTAAAATAAATTTAAATCATTTGTATAACTCTTAAATAACTATATTGCAGTTACAAATAATTGTATTACATAACATTTATACAAAATAGCAAATTATAAAATAAAAACAAAACTTCTACTCTCATTCATAGAGTAGACTGAGAACTTCTCAAACATCACTCGTATTCAGCCGATTACACAATGCTGCACTCATTGCCATTGTTGATATGCAGCTTTTCACACAAGTTAGGACATACCCAATAGATGAAACTAAGTGATGTAGTATTATTTCTACTTTATTTAAATTTTTAACCACAACCTAGGTTTCGTTGTATTACATCTGTAGGTGGGCAATTTGTAAAGATCTTTACCATCGATGAAGATAGAAGCCTAGGTCATGGCTAAAAATTTAAATAAAGTAGAAATAATACTACATCACGTAGTTTCATTCAGTTGTGAATAAAAATTAAGTGTTAATGAATTTCTAAAAAATTAACAGCAAATATATTCAATATACCTAAAAGATTCTGAGCGACAATACTAACAGAATTTTAATACAAAGGACTTTTTAGGACAAAAATAGAGAAATAGATGGCTTGCTGTGACGTAAACACTCATCGAAGCTATGGAGCTGAACAATGGATTTTGAAGACATGTTTCATATTATTAAAACTAATTTGAGACAGCGGCCTGTAAATCAGTATATTTAAATTTATGCTTTTTATTGAAGAATTGAACAAAATTTTTTTCTAATTTGGGTAGGGTTCAAACCACACATATCTTTACTCACCTGCCAATTCTTATATATTTTCTTTTCACCAATTACATCCCCGCACATTTAAAATTAATTTTATGACTCAAGTTTACAATGCTTTTTGTAAAATTATCTCTGAAATCCTGACTCATTTATGTCTAAATTGGATATTCTAAATCCATTTCTCTGCCAGCGTCTACCATAAGGACTATTCCCAAATGTCTAACAAAACTTCCAAACTCACTTGTCAAACTTCCAAGAGGCAGTCAGTCAAGTTGGGAGCAAGGGTTCACACAACTAAGAATACCATGACATACAAATTCTGTGCAAATGAAATCACGGACGAGTGCTAGTAACCTAATATAATGAAATATAGGCTTTAACATAATCTGCTTTTTCCTATGTATTTCTACAAGCTTTAATAAATACAATTTGAAAAATCTATAATCATAAAATAAATATGTATAAATGATTTTTAAGTTTATTTTAATGTTTTAAATAAAGTTACCAAGTTATAATTAAAAATACCAATGACAAACCGAGTTAAACAAGCTGTAACTAATCAAATAGAACAACAGATTATTACCGAATGCTATGTGAGGTGTGCACAGACATCTTTTAGATGAAAGTGAAGGAAACATTAAATGACAGACTTGTGCGGCGAGCGTTCACAGTCAAATAGTGTTAAATTCCAATGATTTCAGCTTATAAATAGAATAATATCTCTGCTTCTACTTATCCGCTTTTGGTAAAAAAACTTTTAAAAATACTTCTTACAGATCGCTATATTTCAAAAAAAATTCAAACATTTCATAAACAGTGAGACCCAATCAGACACAATTCAAAAAACTGAATTTTACCTTAGAATCGTATAATTAATAAATTCTTTAAATATCAAGGCAAAAAACTATTGTACAGACAGACAGTGAAATTTTATTATATTTATTAAATGAGATATACCTTTAGGTGATAACTGCATAGGATATAACCACCTCCCGCTTGTGTTCATCAGATTGAGTAGCAGAAAGTCATTATTAATTGCCCCACGTTGTGTTTGAGCATTTGCCTGGACTGCATCACCACTACTACATTGCTGTGGCCAGCTTGAGATGCGCTGCCGCATGGCCGTCAACACTTTTAACTTATGCAGTATGTTTTCCGATGCTGTCGATGTTGTGCCCGACTGCTCAGTGTTTTCTATGTCATTCTCACCTGTCAATCACATCAATAATATATATCATATAAAAAAATTATTATATATTATTTATTAGATTTGCATTACAAATGAACACATTTCCACGAGTTTTTGGAAAAATAAGAAGTTTACAGAAGAAAATTAATAATATATTTTTTTATTGTTCTCTTTTTTTATTATCTCACCTTTAATCTACACAAATAATAAGAGAATCGGACAAAAATGGTTATTTGTTTTTCTATGTATATCATAACAATTATAAGATCCTATTTAAATGGAGTTTTCATTGCAGTATTGTCTAGACCAGAGGTTCCCAAACTTTTTTTCTCGTAGACCACTTACAAAATTTTACTGGTTTCGGTGGATATTTCCATCTATCAACTTAAAATCTTTTTTCATGCCAATGTAGACCCCCGTGGACCCTTGGGGATCCACCTGGACCACTTTGGGAATCACTGGTCTAGGCTGTAGAAACAAAATCGTATGTATCATCTTGATACCAAATTGGAAAATGGTGAGTAAAATATTAAAATCATGAGAACCGACAAAAATTTAATTGGTTAAAAGGATGGAACTTACACATGCCATTTACAGAGAAATTTTGTAAATGGCATTTGTAATTTTTGGAAGTTTTACTCTGTCCATATAAAATTGTTTATTTACAGTTATATAGTTGTACAATTTTTGAAGAAGTTAAATTACCTCCTAACCATTTTGTAAGAGCTTAAATAATTAGTCAAAAAACAAGATAATTTATTGTTTATTTAGTGTTCCTGTTTGTAGCTTTTATTTCCTTAGTTTTAGAGTTTATGTTATCGTTTTTTCATTTGTATTTTTTGTCTTTTCAGAAATATAAACTTATGAAATTTCAGGTTACAGATTACTAGTAATAAGCAATAATTGTCAACAATTATTGAAACTGGATAGAAAACATTCATTTATATTGAAAATGAGTAATTGCTGAATACCAACTCCAAGTAGATTATTCTGGGCCTTCTAGCACAATACTTTTATGTATGATACTAGTTATAAACTCTTACAAAGCTTAGAAGCCTACGCATCCCAGTGAGTCACCACCAGACCAATCAGGTGCATTTTAGAAGAGAGACCTCAAGATTCACAATAAGCTAAAAATAAGTCTCTCGCTCCTCAGATGTGAGACATAGGATCCTGAAGCATTAGTGATTCCTACACATTCCAAACACTTCTTTTTTTCAGCGATATTGCATCTAACTTCATAGAGAGTTTTGAGTTTAAGTGTGCCTAATGTTTGGCTAGGTATATCTTGCCTTATGATATACATTGGTAATATAGATGAGTACCAGGGCCCCGAAATGACTTTTCATTGTTAGCAACCAAAAATCACTAGAATGTGATTTCTCTACAAATTTACAGTCTTTTATGAGATTGAAATTAAACGTCAATTATCACAGTGATATCTAAACCTTTTATTAAAATTGGTAGTAAATTTGTTAGTTATTGAAAAGCTGTTCAACCTGCCTGGATGTGAATGGTGTCATGGTAGAAACAGATGGGAACAAGTTATTAAGAATCATTAAATATTTTACAAACAATCAAATAAATGTAATAACATACAATTAGTATAATTTGTATATTGTCTTAACAAAGAAAATAAAAAAAAAGTATGCCCTTTTAAAATTTCTAACAATTACTAAATGAATATATAAGCAAATTTAACAATTAAATCATATGGAAAACAATCATACGTCTAAAATAGTTTAATGTTCCATATTTATCTATCGTATATTTTTAATACTTTTTTCATCTAATATAAAAATGGTTCAAAAATCATTACAACTGGTACACATAACACTAGAGATATTCTGGTTAAGCCTCTGAGCTGGTTCTCCACTAATTATGGTAGTATCATCATACGATACACTACGCTTGTGGTACAAACACTGGAAGATGGGAGGCCGCATTCTCGAGGTGTCACCACGCACCTCAAAATTAGAAAGGGACGTGGGAGGACTAAGGCTATTGTTGCATTCACCTGCGCAGCCCCAACTGTTCTCACACCAATTGTAGGATGAGCTATTGTTAGTAGACGAACAATCTAGAAGGGAAAAGAAGGAACAGGATCAGGATGGGACAAGGAAGTTGTGGTATAACATTAGTTGTGTCTGTGAGACATACAGTAGTATTAGCTACTAATTAATATGTTTAAGAAACTTGATAGAAAACACAATCAATATTGAAAAATGTTTAGTGATATTGAAAGTTTAGTAATATTATGATGCAATTTATAATTGTTCAGCTATAAAACTACTAATTAAAAAAATTAAATAAACAGATGGCGTACTTATTTCAATGGGAACTATCTTTTAAGCTTTATTACAATATATACATATGTGTAGAAAGTATATTGTTCAAAGCACTGAATGATATAAAATAGGCCGTGCAGGCCTGAAAATTTCACGGGCCACTACTATTTACGATAAAGCTTGACGAACCAAAGATGCGATTATTATATAATTTTTAGTGAAGGGACATAAAAAAGACGACAGACTGATAAAATTATTCACACACATTTTGATTACTTTTTCAAATCAATGAACTATTCTGTAAAAGCTTACTGATTTTAGCTTAAAATAAGCTAAAATCAGTAATTTTTAAGGAGAATTTGGAAAAGAGTAGTAGGGGTTTGTTTGCAGGTAATGTGATTTCAATCGATAGTCAAGTTGGTCTTTATATTTTTAACAGGAAATTTTAATGGTTGAGTGAAAAGCAATACGACCTTTAATTTCTTGAAATCCTCAAATTACTTTTCAAAGTTCAAAGTTACCATTTTATATTTTTATTTATAGATATTGGGAGAAGGTTTGCCTTGTAACTTCAATTTCAATTCATTCAAATATTGTGTAATATCAATTATCAAAAATCAGGTCAGCTAGGGAAACAGTATTTTGCATTTAGTTTTTCAATTCAGAGTAATCAAATTTCATTTTATTTTTGGGAAATGAAGGCATTTCTTTTTCCAAGCCAGAAAAATACTGCAAAAATTTACCGCAATTAACCATCTAATTCCTGAATAGAAAGGTTAATCTTCAGATCAATTTTAGTTATAAAAACTGTCTAATTTATTATGAGTCAAAGTTTAATTTTTATTTCTTATAATCGTATGACGCATTTTTTTAACTTTCATGGCAAACGCATGGCGTAAATATTTTTCATACAAAATTTCCTAGTGATTGATAAGCAATCAGTACAGTTGGTACATTTTTTTTATTAAATTTCCATCTCTAAATTATTTTTTAACTTTGATTAATTGCAAAGAAACTTTGTATGAAGCAGTTAGTTTAAATTTACAGTATCATTTTGCTTGTAGTCTTTAGGCACTGATGACACTTGCATACAAGCTTTTCACTGAATCTTATTATTGGTATAGAAAATTAATCAGTTTCCTATTTATTTATAATTAAATGCTTGGTTTTCATTGCTTACACTTTGCTTTTTCGTAGACATAGAATTATATTTATTGCACTTACGTTTAAGTGTACAAACCACCAAAGTGCATTTGTGTTTCAATATCCACATACTCTGGGCGCTGACAATACTTGGTTAAACTTAGTATTGCCCACATAAAAAAGTTGGCACACATTTTTCTATATTTACTTCAAGGTCTTTGGATCCCTTTTGAGTTTTTTTTGGAATGTTTTGTAATAAATGGTACATTAAAGTAAAATCTGCGGGCTGTATAAAAAAAAATAGTTTCC